>JANHGN010027075.1:0-30537 GCA_024605025.1 Megaceryle maxima
ATCTTGAGAAGAATGGACATGTGGCCCATCCAGACTCAGTGTTGCCTTGACATGTCTGGGCTTGCCCTAATATCATCAGGCCCGATGGGTGAGTAGAGACATGGCAAGGCAGAGCTGGCTTGCAATAACAGTAAGCTGAAGCCTTCTAGAACAAGATAGAAACTACAAGAGTCTCAACAACAGAAGAAGCTGCAAGAAAGTCAACAACAGGATAAGAGACTGTAAGAATGTCAACAGCTGCCTTATAAGTAAGATGTGGCTGTGTAGCTTTAACCAATTATTAGTGATAGGCATATGGACAGAGCATGTAGCCAATAGCAATGTAATGTAGTTTGTGTACTGATATAGAAAAGATACATAATCTGTGTGTGTGCTTGAATAAAGGTCTTCAACTTTGACCACATTGGTCTGTGTTGAGTCCATTCTGTGATCTCTAGCAAGTCACTACAGTGAGGTAAGGATAGGTGAAAGACCCAGGCCCAGGATTCATCAGAAGTAATGTTGCCGTGATGCACTGAATGATCTTAGTCCTGTTCGATCAGGGTTTGATTAGAGATATTGCATTACTCAAAATATGCACACTAGTCCACAGGTTTGCATTCTATCTTCAGTAGGTTTTGCTGCATCACAGTGGGATAATGTTGGGGGGGGAGACAAGACTAAACATGCAAAACAAAAGCATCTTCAAGCAAAGTAGCTTTATAATTTTTGCAGAACAAGACCAAACTACAACAGTACAAGAAGGGAGAAGAGGAACAAGAGGAAAACAAGCGAATGTGAGGAAGACAAGCCAAAGATGAAGCGATCAAGGACTAGTGAAGTGACATGCTGTTCCTGATAAAGGAAATGGAGAAAGATCTCACTGACTTTAGAGCAGACAGCTGGCTTATCTCTACCCTGACAATAAGAGTGCAAATACAGAATGTATTGCTCAAGATAGTGCAAACTAGATGATGATAGTAGCGAAATGACAAGAAAGTCTCTGGCACAGGCTGTATCATCCTCTGTGTGTAGTCACCAGCCTTCAGAATCAACAACACGGGGCCAAAAGGGGAGGACAAACAAACTTCTCACCCATCTTCTAGCTGCAAAAGATCGAGGCTGTTCTGATACCTTTGCCTGACTATATTTAGAAAACCACCTCCCAGAAGAGTCACCTCCACGGGCAGCCTTCTCTGCTGTTGTTCCCATGAGAAAATTGTTCCTGGTGTCCAACTTGGAAGCCCCTTACTACCATTTCAGGCCATGTGGAGAAGAGTTTACACTGTGAGTCATGCCTCTGCAGCCTTGCTAATAAATCAGAACTAGCACACTTGATACAGTGTGGAAGGTGCAAGGAGTGAAATGGGCCCAATGTCTGAACAACATTCTGCTCTTTCCCCCCTGCCCCTCACCCTTGTAGCATGATATTTTGGATCCTTTGACTGCCGTGCACTTGATAGCCATTGGCTTGTCCAGATAACTACACTACAACTCCCTTTGTTATCTCCTAGAAGGGCCCTGAAGATACCTGCCTTGCCACCATCAGTAAAAATGCTGACAGATCATGCATTTAACTGGAAACCTGTATCAGAAAAACATCTAAGGTGAATGAAAAGCCAAACCTACTTGTGTATCTCAGTTGATTACCACTAATTGGTCTGGGAGCACTTGAGACTGCATTATTTGTAGAAGCATAGAAAGTCTAATTTTCTGCTGTATGTTATGGACATGTTCCTGCAAACTGTGGCAGGATTTTCTGATGAGCATATAATTTTCAGAATCCTGGATCAGAAAACAGTTTACTAAGATGTTATTGGACCATTCAGTACTCAGCAAAATTCTGTCTTTCTCATGTTTACTGCTTATGCATTTTACTAGAAATATAAAATTTCTAGATGGACTTCTTGCTGGTAGAAACGTTCATCTCATTGCCTGATGCTGTGAAGAACACCAGGCAGTGCCCTTTTCATTACTCACTGTGGGGTCTGTGCCCCAACCTTAGTCATGGAAGTGGAAAACATATCATCTGGTGCTTTAGATCCAAGCCTGAACTGAAATTACAGCATAAGGAGATACATAGGGGTCAACAAAAGGATAAGCATTTTCTCTCCTTACTTGAAAGGATGAAGGAGAACCATATTCATGTGGAATAGTTCCTAACACACCCCTTATACAAGAAGGCCCTCCCTGTGAATACCAGTTTCTTAATTTAGGTATAACATATCCCTCTTCTATTATTGTGGGGAACAGTATGGGGATGTGGTGAGTTTTTACAGAAGAGCAATGATGACTGAGAGTCACAGCCCCCTTCTTTCCATTGCCTAGTGCAATCTGGCTCATATGTAAGATGAGTCACAGGTACAAGGTTGTGCAGCTTATCCCTTCCAGCCCTTTCCAGTCGGTTCAGGGTTTCATTTGCCCCTGTGGAGTGTACAGTTTCCACCATTAGCATCACTTTTCCCACAGTTTCTGCTTTTTGAGGTTGGGAAGAGGGAGAGACAGAAAAAGCAGCAGCTCCATTTTTTTTCCGTTAGTAACTGAAATGGTCCATGTTAACCAAAAGCCTATTCTGCCAAATGTTCCTGGATGGTCTTATCTTTTTATTTCCTCTTGGTCTCCAAGTTCTGATTTGCTTCTTTAAAAAAAGCCCTGTTTTTCCAGAAAGTATGAGGAAAAAACTATGAGTTCTCGACATTAAGGTGCCCAGGACCTTGCAAAATAGATCAATGACTTGTAACAACAGTTAACAAGGAGCAAAGAAAAAGATGTTTTGTTTTGTTTTAATAATGTAAGGAGAAAGTTAAAAAGTATTAAGGAGATGAAGGGTAGTCTAGGTCTAGTGAAAAGCAAAACTGGTATTTTATTTTATTTATTTATTTATTTCAGTAATGGTGGTTACGGAATGTGGGAGTGAAACAGGGTGATAGGAACAAGTGAAGGGCTCAGGTGAACAAATTACAATGTTCTGGGTTTGGTTTGAAACAAAAATTATTTAATATCCAGTTTAACTGGGATCATAAAAGTTGGCAAATGAAACTGCAATTCCCTTAGTGATGTGTGTCTGTGCAGTTACCAGATTAGCCAATACTGTGTGGTTGGAGAATGACACTTATAGGACCTGTTTAACAAAGAGAGAAATAATGGAGCCCTCCATTACCAACCATTTGTATGACTTCAGTAGGATGCAAAGATTAAGTACAAGTGTTGAAGAAAAGATTAATAGGGGAGATGGAGATAAATGGGAAAAAATATGATGTGGGTTTGTAATACATTGCTCAGAGTGGAGAAACTCACTGCTGTTCATGGTTGAGAAAACAGATTTTGTAGCTAAAGGACATACAGTCCTTTGTCACTTGTTTGTTCACTTGCAGTAACATCATTGGTAATTTCCCATGTAGCCCAAGAGCCTGTTAATGCAATTATTATACAGTAAGCAAGAATCTAGCAGAAGGGGAGACAACATAGTGCTCTTGTCAAAAAGGATGCATGGGGCTAGAGGAAAGGTGGATTTGAGACTAGAGGAGTGGATTTGAGACTGATCTTAATGGACATTTGTATTAACAATATTTGTACAGAACATAAGGGAAAAAAAGAAAGGAAAGAAAGGAAAGAAAGGAAAGAAAGGAAAGAAAGGAAAGAAAGGAAAGAAAGGAAAGAAGGAAGGAAGGAAGGAAGGAAGGAAGGAAGGAAGGAAGGAAGGAAGGAAGGAAGGAAGGAAGGAAGAAAAAGAAAGAAAGAAAGAAAGAAAGAAAGAAAGAAAGAAAGAAAGAAAGCAAGCGAGAAAGCCCAGTTAATTTTGCAAAGAATGATCACAATGCTGTAGTAGAAGACTTAAGTGATAGAAATGGGCAGCCAGGAATTTGAGGTTGGCAGTTTCAGTAAGGGTAAGGGTGTACTGACCACAGTCCAAGGTCATAATAAATCTGTCTGCAATAGAACTTGTCAGTCATGCACACAAAAAAATCCATTAAAATTGGAGCAGAAACAGAGAATGGGAATGGACAATCTGTTTTATGAGGAAAGCCTGGACCACTCTGGCTTTTTTAGCAGAACGAAGGCTGAAATGGTGTATAGTTGCTGTTCATAAGTACAAGACATAAATATATATCTGTATCTATACTAGGGAGGAGAGAGAATGATTGAGGACCATACTTGAAACTGAGCAAAATGATTTTATGTTACCCATGATGAAATTCAGGCTAAAAAAAAAAAAGGGGTGAGGGGTATTAACTATCAAAGAAGGAGGAGTTTGAGGCAGCCTTTTAGTTGAGTTTTTCAGAAAGACCTCAATAAACATTCTGAAAAAAAAAAATGCTATTGAGTTTTTTTTGTGAGTCAGGAAACTGTGATTCTTGTTTTCTTGTGTCTCTGGAAAGTTCAGTGGTCTCAGAGGATGTGAAAGATCTTCTCTTTGTTCATTGACAGCTCCTAGTAGCCAGTGACAAAGAGAGCATAGCTGTTTTTTTTCCCTTCACAAAATTCCTGCTAAGGGGAGGTGTATTGGCAAGTGAGATGGTTGTAATATTCACTGAGCTTCTGGGTGAGATGTCCTACAGCAGGTTTTTAAAGTCTAATTGTCATTAACAGTTTTGCACATGTGGTATTTACATGGGAATGGAGAGCAGGCATCTAAACCTGATTAAAATTCTGCCAGGGGAATGACGAGCCAAATCACTGGGCTGACAGATAAGAGAGAGTAAAGTTAGAAAAGAATGGATTTAGGCAGCTTTCCATTTTATGGCTTGAAGGGAGATGTCTATCTGAAGTGAATTCCCTGTTCAGACAGTTTCCTGACATGTGTTTTTATTTCCGTAACTCTCTCCTGGTGTTTAGCTGTACAAATATTTCTGTCATCCAGCACTGAGCTTCCAGGTTTAACAATAATAAGAAGACAGCTGAAATATGAAAGTGGTGCCCTCCTGGTAGCCATTTAAAGTCTGTCAGCCTGACATAAAAGACACTACTAATAGTGACATATTTAGATTTTTCTCCAACCTGATCAGGTAAGGAATTTATGTGGAGAGTGCTCCTTTTTTTTTTTTTTTCTTTTTTTTTTTCTTAGATATTCTACCTTTGAAATACATTTTGGGTCACAGAATGGAGGAATGAATTAGTTGTTGTATAGTCCCTTCATCACTGTTGGACTGGATGCAGTTCACCAAAAGGCTGAAGAATACCACCAATAGCTCTGCAGTTATGATGATGGTAAGAAGAAGTCATGTGGTACAGAAGTTTGTGTGCTAGAATGACACGAGTGGTGATTTTAACACCTCAGAACATCTAAACTCCTCTCGGGTAACTGCATAAACTGGACTGGATTTCCTTAAGTAACAAAATGGTTTAACAATATTTCTCCAGGTGCTTGTTGCAACTCAGTTGCCACATCACATCAGAATTAAGCAGATCACCACTGCACATTTCTGGAGTAATGTTGACCTTTATCAGGTAATACAAATATTGTTCTATCCAGGCTCAAGCAGAACATGCTTTGCAGGCTTTTACACATCTTTTGTTTGATCAAACCTACAACAGCTTTCAGACACAGGGGTTTCTTAACACACTGGACCAACTTCTATAAAAAGGGTAGATTCCAGGGACTAAGGCAGAGGAAATGGTGCAAAGCTATCTATCATCATTTGCTGTTTTAAGTAAAGGACAGCATAAGAGAAGCAAAATAGAGATAAAAGGCATCAGTAATGCAGACATTGATGAACTCGGGGAACTTTTAAGTAGATTCTCTTGGGAATATAATTTAAGGATAAAGAAGTGCAGGAAAGCAAGCAATTACTGAAAGTTGTATTTGAGACAGAACAGCAAATTACTGTGTTAAGAAAGAGAAAGGAATTAGTATAAGAAGAAGGAATAACTGCAGCAGAAGCTGTTTAAAGTCTTGATTATTAAAAATTGATTTAATTACAAATTAGGAACAAGGACATCTGGCTAAAGCTGAGTGGAAAAAGAGTGGACCAAAAGTGTACAGTTAGGCCTAGAAAGATAAAGCACATAATGACTTACTACTATTGAGATTAATAAAAATTAATGTGAAAAGGTTGTATGAGCACTACAAGAGCAGAAAAAGGCAAAGTAAAATTCATGCCCATTCCTTAATAGGGGAGGTTTGCAAATAATGAGCCACAGTGAGACAGGCAAAATATTCAATGATGTCTTTGCTTCAAGCATGACGTAAATTGTGAGCGAACGCCTAAAGCAATTAGGTTGTTTACAAGAGAACAGATGCACAAGTCTGAGCAAGGAAAGATGAGGTTTAGAATATATTTAATGTGTTGCATATATTAAAGTGCCCTGGTGGAATTTACCCTGGAATATCTAAGAAACTGAGGCAGTATCTGAACCATTAACAATAATTGGTAACAGAACAGGAGAAAGATTTCTGGGAACTAGAACAAACTCCACAGAAATCATCCTTCAAAAGAGGAAAAGGAAGGTTCAAGGAGATAACAAGTCTGTGTTATCCTGAAAGGTACACATGATTAAAGAATCAATGTAAGTACCTAGAGAATAATGTAATAAAACCAATTGGAGTAGATTTGTTGAGAATAAATCATGTCAAACTAACCTTGTTTCCTTCTTTTACAGGATAATTGTTCTCATGGATAAAGGAAAAGCAGTAGATACATTTTTGACTCTACTAGGGCTTTTGACATGGTCCCTCCTAACATGCTCTTAAGGAAAAAAAAGAAACATGCACCTACCCAGTGTTGTGATACAGTAAGCACACGCTGGTTTGAAGTTAAACTGGGAAGGCATTAAAAGCAGGGCTCTGCAGAAATCAATTTTCTACTTGGGATTTTCATTAACAACTTGAATCATGAAACACACAAGTTTTCAAACAACATGAGGCTAGGAGGGTTACAAGCTCTTTGAGATACTGGATCAAAATTCAGACCATATTGAGATACAGCACAAAAAGCCCAAAACCAGCGAGCAAGAATTCAGTACTCAAATACAATCATTTATCCTTTGCAAAGGGAAATTAAAAAATCAATTATAAAATAGGGAAAGAAGAGATGTGATTGATCTAATGGAGCCATGACAAATTAAATCATCCTAATATGATACTGTTACAAAACAGAGCAAACCTCATGCTGTGTGGTGCTGACAGAAGTGTTGTATGTGACATATGCAAGGTAATTATCCTTCCCTGCTTGTCCCTGGGACGCCAACATTGGCACTGAACAGTTTTGGGCACCACACTTTCTGAAATGTTGCCAAACTGGGAAGAATACAGAGAAGGGAAATCAAGAAGGTAGGAGGTAAAGAAAATATGCCCAGAAAACAAGAGCCAAAGCTGTGACTTTTGAGAAAAGACTGAAGGAAATGGCTTTGTTTGGTATAAGAAAGAGAAGACATGGGGTAAGATGCAATAATAATCCAGCATTCAAAGGCCTGTTAAAGAGAAAGATGGTAATTTGTTCTCAAAGACCCTTGCGAAATAGACTCTGATGAACTCAATGAATTTGTATTGGAGATTATTTTGTGGCTTTGTATTAGGAATTATCTATGGTGCAGCCTGAAGAGGCTACACAGAGGAGAAGTGTTTATGGAAGGGTTTTAAGATCAAGCTACACAAATTATTAGGCATGGTCTAGATGTAATAGCCCTATCCTTCAGAGAGGAAAAAGGACTGTGGGACCCCAGGAGGTCCTTACCAGGCTTGCATTGCCATTAATCTATTAAATTAAGACCAGCAACACAGTGGGGTTGACTGTTATTAACTTTGCAGATAATGTTCTGTTCCAAGCTTCAAATATACAGGGCTATTATAAGATGTCTTTTGTTTTATATGTATATTAGACAACCACAAGTAAGAAAAGAATGCAATTAAATATTTTTTTAAAACTGACTTTAATTTGGGGCCAGTTAAGGAATAATGATATGTGGAGAACAAGATGTAGTTAAGGAACTGTGGGAGGCCCTGTGAAAAATTAAATCTGGTGTGTATAATAACATCCATATCTGTTTGAACCCCTCTTCCGTGGCAGCACTCCTCCAAGGACAGGGACTTTGGGATTCGAGGGTCCTGTGACTAAGCCTGAATTCTATGCCTCCTTTCACATGGGGAAGGCAGGTGGAGACCCGCAATGCAAGAAATAAGGCTGGGATGCAAATGGAATTGCTCTGTGGTCTGGTTTCCCTTTCCCACTCGGTGACAGGCATACTGTCCACTGCATCATGAATCTTGATGAGTGATAGCAAAAGACCCATTACAACAAGGTTTCTACTCTTTAGCAGAAACCCTGGCATCTGCTATGATATGCTATTTGGCAAAGGTACAGAGTAGGAGGAAAGGAAGATGCTGTTCCGAGGAAAATGTGTTTTCTGAGAAAGCTTAAGATGCAGGGGGAATTAAGTTTGAATGAGTTCTAGCTTTATTCCACATTAATCTCCTGGCTGTTAATCTGGAGTCATTATCCTCAAGCACCAGTGACCGCAAATGCCCTTTTTACCCTTCCGAGTCTCAAGTGCAGTGTGTGTACAGTACACACACATTGACCCACACCTCTGAGGAGTAGCAGTAAATAGTAGGCAATAATGGTTGGGTGAGAGGGGTAACTGTCCTTAGCATATGGGATATGTTAGTTCTTTGTTCTTAAGCAGACTCCTGCTGTTACTGAGAAATGTAAAAAATAAAATAAAATAAATGTTTCTGCATCTGAGGCAAGCAGAATGCCTGAAATGCCATATGCATGTCTACTTTAGCTCACAGGGACTCAAGGATCCTGTGTGGTATATGCTTGGGGATGAAATAGAGCTGGACCCTCAGGCACAGTGACCTATAAGTCATAACTGCATCCACTTGATTTTTGAAAAGAGCCATAAGGTCAGCATCTTTGCCTTCTAATGCCTGAGGCTCCGAAGTGTTATTCAAGGCAATCATTTGTCTTGTACTTACGAGGAAGTAAAGCTGCGGGGCTTTTTGCTTAGAGGAAGTAACAGAAAAACTTTGTTCCTGTCAAGAAAGGAGAGATGGCATCTTAATCAGCTACAGGACAGGGTTGGTTAGTTCTTCTGCTAGTGATGCCTCAGAAGATCTCACTGTCCATCAACAATAAAATAGACAAAGGCTTAACGTATGTAGGACATATTTCTCTATGAAGGGAAGGATTTAAGCATGGTGCTTGCTTTAAACTTAGGGTATTCTTCTTACTATATTAAAACCAAGACCTTCCCCATTAATGAATAAGATTAAAATTTAAGAAAAAGCCTTTTAATCTGTAACTTCAAGCACCTCAATAAAGAAAAGTTAATATGCAATGTTGCAATCTCTATTTTCTATATCCAGGATGCTTATAATTGCACTTCCAGACTATGAGGTAGGTAGCCTGTGCTAGTTAAGTTCAGGTTTTCCTCAAAGTGGAGATTTTGTCAACACCCAGCAGCACATTGTCTGGAGAACATGATCTGCTTATTTTCCTCATATCAGGAGTTTTTGAACAGATATCTGCTCTAAGAATGCACTCTGAAACAAACAGTGTAGTTGTCCCTATTTATCTAACAATAAACTGAGCATCTTTTGTAACAGGGTGCTGCAGAGAAGGCAGGAAGGATTTGTAACAAGCGGACATTGATGATTTGCAAAACCTGATCATCTCAACATGTTATTTTAAGAACTGAACATGATTAAAATGTGTCTATAATTCGCAGAAACCTTTTGGTTGGGATTGAATGAAACAAAAAAAAAAAGCAAAGCAATTTAGAATCTGGTTTGTGCTTTCCTAGCTGTATAGCATTTTTGGAGCTCATGTGACTAAGAGTCAAACGACAGTACTTGATCTTGAAATCAGCACAGAAGACTCTAAATAGATGCCTAAGTAAGACCAGATGAATAATAAAGAAACACCTTGGGCTGCATTCTGGATTTCACTGATGGTATAAGTACTGGGAAAATTTAGAAGTTTTCATGAATTTTTATGTAGTAAGATATCTTTTTTCATAATGTCTCTCTTTGCTTCTTGGTTTTACCACTTCATCTCTGACATTTGGATTTCTATGACCAAAATGGACTTCTGTGCATCAATTTTCCTAAGTAATACAAACCAAAGAGTATCACGGAGCAATTTCTGCAGTTAGTGGAGAACCTAACTTTGAATTGCAGCATGTTTTAAAAAGACAGCCTGGCTTGCTTTTCTCCCTGTTACAAATTCTGCTCAACTGCCTCAGTCCTTATCTTTAAATATTTTGGCTTTTACTAATGCTTCAGTATACCAACAGAAGTATCTTTCATTGAAGTGAATGTATAGTACTCCTCTTATAAATAAAAGATACATTAACTTTATGATAGTTAAGATGTGCATTTTACACATAGTATCTTGATGGTATGTATTAACTCCACACCTGGTAGCAACTTGGCACTAACCTCAAGAAAGAGCTAAATGTGCACAGTGACATCCTTGTGATGCTACTGTCTCATCCAGGGTCAAAGATAAAGTTCATACGTGTAACAAGAAAAGCAGCTTGTTTTTCTGCGACCTGGCCTTTTATTAGACACATTGATAAGAAGCATTTTGGATATGTTGTGCTTGTGATACTGTCAGAATTGACAGTGTTTTGTAAAATATGGAAAATGGATGTCAGTATTCAAGTGGATGCTTTCTGATGCCTGTTGTTTTCAGACACACTAAATAACAGTTTCATGTGCAAGCTAATTAAAGGTGTCTGATCACAACACGTTTTGTAGTTCAGTCTTCTTTTGTTCTTAGTGTTTTCTAACCTAAAGATTAGTGGGTCTGAGTTTGGATGGAAGTCTTGCCAAAGCACAACTCTATCACTTGGACATTGTTTATAATAGTGTTGGTCAAAAGCCAAACAATTTCACAGAGAAACTTGGTCACAAGGAAGGAAAATGCCTTTTTTGGGTGATATTACTACTATTTGAGCATGTGGTGTTAATCTTACTAATTAATATACCATGTGCTAGACAGACATCTTAACATAGACTACCATCTTGAGTTTTGCAGGGTGCAAATATACCTTTTTAGTAAATCTCATTTTTCCTGAATTTCATGTGCTCATGCCCCTGCACTGACATTTGCTGTTAGTGTTTGTGCTTTTCAGCCATGTTATTTTATCATGTCCTTACTTTTAAAAAGGGGAAGGATGATGTTTTGATACTGTGGGAAAACTAGAACATAGAGGGAGTTATTAGGAATATCTGGAGCCAAGGACAGCCAGGAAAGCCATTACTTCTGTCTTTGGTGCTTGGCAGAGCTGAGGATAAAAGATCCTGGGATAGTATGTCTCCCATATATAAACCCCAAGATTTAGGGGAGCTACAGGTCTGCACTGAGGCTACTCTCAGTGTAGCTGCTTCTTCCAGGTGCAGTTTAAAAAGATGAGGAAATGCTCCTTTCATCCTTCTTTCCTTCTCTACAGCATTCATTTGAAGACCAAGTGCAATCTGGCAATACAGAGATCCAGTATATAAACCATCTTGAATTCCTTACAGCATTTTCTGAATTGAAAGCATTCAAGAGTTGTCAGATGTTGCACGTTGACCGACACGCAACTTCCTACATCAGACATCTATGAAATACTAGAGTCATATCATCTCAATCTTCAAGAATTTGAGCATGAACATAATTAGGGCTCTACCTCTGTGAAACGACCAAACCTGAACAAAAATAGCTTTTTGATAGTCCAGTTCATCTCATTTACTCTGGATTTAGCCCATCAGAAAGCACCCTAAGGTGTCACTTGACTTGATCTAAGGGAGGAGTTTGTATTCAGAGAGCCCCCTCAGCAACAATGTGTGATGGAAGACCTATTTTAGATTTTGCACAGGGATGTTCATGGGGGACATCTTTGAATCAGCACCTACCTTGATGAAATGCTGGGAGGATCTTTTTGCCTTGCAAAGGATGGAGGTTTCCTAACAGCCCTCCACGTCCTGATAGCATCTGGCCAGACTTCACAGCTCAATGAGTGTTCCATACAGTCTGGTGCAGTGAACAGTATCTGATGTGCACAGCCTACTAATGTAGCAGAACAATCTACTCAGAATCAGTTTCTCTTGTGGTACCAGAAAGCACAGTTGCTGAGGAAAGCCTAATTCAGTGTCTAACTGCTTTGTTTTTCTGGACTATTAAGAGCATGAGATTTTTTTACTCAGAAGATGCCTTTCCCCCCCTCCCTTCACCTCTGACACAACATTAGTGTTCCAAACTACTGAGCTATATTTTTTCTGGAAATTTCAACAAAAAATAAACATGTTTGGCAGACACTTGAAAAGAAAAAATACAGCCAGCAAACAGAAAAACTGTGGCCCATTGAAGACTCTGGGGAATTCTTGCATAATTTGATCTCAAGCAGCCTCAGTGATTCCCGTTCCAATTACTGTTCCATTTTGACAAATCAAGGATAACCGATGTAGAATTAAATCACATGGGAAGAAGAATAAATCACAGTCATCAGTGCTTGCAGAGCACTTCATTAAGTTAAGCTATCAGCTTTCCATGGGTGGGGGGGGGGGGGGGAAATCTTTCAAACAAAGCAGCCCTGAGGGGAAAGGTGGCAGCAGCATAAAAATTCAGTGGTTGACAGGATGTAGGTAGCTACAGGCTTTGGTTTTGAGATCCTCCTCAGCATGGTGCACACTCCTTGCAGCTGTGTCAGATCTGGCCTCCCAAAGAACATGTGGCTCTGGTCAGGGCAACATCTTAGTGTGAAAGAGCGCAGGAGTGAGGTCAGCGAGAAGGAAGGGATGCGAAGGTCAGTGGGTGGTTTGAGGAGGTGAAGGAAAGGCGGGAAGAGGGTACAGGATCCCATAAGGTGAAGAAGGTGATTGTAGCCTAAACAGCAAGTAGACTGAGGATGTGAAGAAAAAAAAAAAAAAAAGAGAGAACAGAGAGAAAACCCCCAAACTTTTCCTAGTTTTGGACAGGAGGAGTTCTTTGGTTGTGTAACAGATGAGCAGTGAGAGTGGAGTGAGAGAAAAATTAAAAGCCTGGGGGACATTCCCAGAGAGCTGCTTCTCGCTCAAGGACTATGGAGGCAGAAGATGGTTTCTAGGGTTATACAAAGGTGTTTGAGAAGTGATGAGGCAAAGGAAGTGTCAAGTGGAACAAGAGTCCCAGACATGTTGCTGGTATGACTGGTATAGATTTAGCAGCCCAGTCCTGGTGAGGTGGGATGGGGAGGAGAGGTGTACACTCACCAGAAGTGTTTCATCGTATCTTCAGATATTTCTGATACAAAAGCTGTTGCACGATGGGTAAAAGACAGATTGTATTGATGCCTCCATTCTCACTCTAAATGTGGGCATAATGGATATATTTTCTTGATCATGTGTTGATCTTGATGCTCACTGAGTTATATTCTGGTAGCTCCAGAGGCTGAAACCTTTCATTTTCTGGTACAATCAGATATTGGAAGCTTCTGCAGTACTAAGATCTCCTAGGGCTAACTCCCAGGATAAACAGGAAGATCTTCATGATGATTAGATCCAACATTTTGATTTTGGTGATGTCACCATTTTATTCCAATGGTTAAACTGAATCCATTTACCTACTTCACATACGTCAAACAGTCATCAGAAGACAGAACTCAGCAAACTATAATTCAAAGTACCACTAATCTAGAATTTCATCCTACTCTGCTGCCAATTCTATGGGTTTTGCAGATCTCTCTGTGAATATTTGTCTCTCTTTCCATCTCTGGTTTTGAATATAAACAGATGGAGGGTTTAAAAAAAAAATAAAAAGGAAATGCTGTGTGGTTTCTAGCTATAGATAAATACCCGGATAAAATGTCCTCAATAGATTAAACAAATAAGCTTTTAAGAAGCTTGTGTAGCCTCATCTCCTACTATTGAACCTTTCTTGGTTTGGAATTAGCACTGTTTTGATTTTTTTCTTGAAATGGTTTGCTTCCTGAGTGGTCTGTCTTTGCACTGTGTAGCTGTGCCCAGCATGTTTTGGTGCATGCTGCCAATAAACAGGTAGTAGCTCTGAGGACAAGCAAGTGCTCACTTCCCACTTCAAGGACTGGAAAAAAGGAGGGAAAACAGGGAAGCAGAAGCTTTCAGAACGCCCCCTCAAAAAAATATAGATGATGTGAGATTCTGAAAGTTGGTGGGACAGTGGGAAATTCCCAGAGCTTGTGCTAGCGTATGTCTGATAGCAAAGGAAGGAGTGAAGACAGGGTTTAGAACTTTGCTGTAGTTTGTTCCTTGTTGCACAGGAGGAAATCAACATAATCTGTGTTACAGGACCAACCTTCCTGAAACAGTAACTCTGCATTTTCAAATGGCGGATCAAAACTTCCAAGGACTCATTCAAGGCCTGACAGTTTTAAAAAGTGAGTTCACCAGGGGCAGGAACTTGAGCTCAAATATCCTCAGATATACTCTATCTGGTATACATTAGCATTCCTAACTTTGTGCTGGCAGTCTAGGAGCTTCAGTAGTCCTGTGGAGCTTTACATGAGGAGGGGATGGTGTGAGTTTATGAGGTAAGGAGGTACCCTTCAGCTCTGCAACATGAACTCAGGCTCTCTTTGAACTTTCTGGTGATGAAAGTTTCCCTGGAATGTGAAGAAACCCTTTGTATAAAGTAAACAAATGATAGCTGTATGCCTCAAAGAAGTAAAAGATGTGAAGGTTGCCTTGTATAAAGCTGAGAGAAAAGTTTTAGTTAAAACTTTTCAGGAAGTGCATATAATGAACTTTGAGGTCCCTCTGTGCAGGTCTGCATAAAAGCTTTCATCTATATCAACAGATGTACCCTTCTTCCTGCAGGGAAGTTGAAGAGAAAAATCCCATATGTAGTAACCCATTTGGGATTTTAGTGTGTCTTGCAACCATTTCCACACCACAAAACTGAAAAGGTCCTACCTCATTTGGACAACTCTGCTTTGCTTCCAATACTCAGTGTTTGTTCGAAAAAGTTTCTGATGTTTCCAGTTACTCATCTGCAACTTGCTGGATCTAGTCTTCCACTTGCACAGTTTCCCTGGACTGACAAACTGCTGACACTGGTAAAGAAACACAACTGGACTAGTAAATAGCAAATCCTGATGCTCTTGCTTAATTGTCAGTGATGCCTCCTTACAATTATTTTGTCACTCTGTCGTGGAGGTCACCACAGAAGCCCAGAAGCTGAAGACATGCCTGGACTCCATCATGGCAGAGCCTTAAAAAATTTGCATTTTAAATGAATTCAGTAATATAGTCTCCGGCAAAGCTGTGTGACATTAAAGCACTCACAACTGCAGCAGAAAAAAATCTATGAGAAAGTCACAAATCGTAGAGTTTAGTTCAGGGAGGGAAGAAATGCTTCCTATGAACATATTACTCACTATTTGTCTTTAGGTGGGTTCTCAGACCTTGCTGTGGCCAATGATGGGAAACTAAACTTTATGACCTCATTCTGAAAACAGGTTTATGAGAAAAGAGTAAAGAAAAGTTTCCATAAATTAATCAGGATCAAATTTTGAAAGGCCTGAGAGTCCGGTGGCAATCCATCTGCTAGAAGACTATCTAAATGTCTAAGGAATTGGGTTTTAAGTAATCTGGCTATTCCAAATCCCATTGTAAAAGAGACCCTCAGAAGTCCATTTTTCTGAGTTTTCATAAAGGATTCACATTATGCCATACAGCATTTTTGATATCCATAAATCTAAGAGGAAATATATACAGAATTGTGTCATTTGAAAATACAGATTATACGACAGTTTTGCCTTTTGGATTACAATCATCAACTGGTGAGTCGAGCTCAGCTTTTATATAATGCACAAATAATTGATGCGTTTATATAATTGATGCTCTTGTAACTTATACTCATTATGACTTTGCTCATGCAAGTGTTGCATGCTTACATTAAACCAGGAACAGCTTCAACGAGCTTCTGCTTTACAAATTTCATCCCGTGTGCAAGTCTTTGCTGCCCTGCCTAGAAAAGAAATTCCCTCCAGCAGAGAGGGGCAATGTGCCACTAATATTTTAAAGACTTAAGAGGGACATAAATGTTGCATAACTTTTTACACAGGTTGTATACACGTATATACATTTCAATAGCATTGTTAGTGTTATTTGAAGTATTTATAGAAGTGCTTTGCATTCAGTGATGAGTTAAAAAAAAAACAACAAAAAAACTGTGCTTCAACTGACATTTTAAAGGGATATTTAGAAACTGTGCTACCATTTCCTGAGGCCCTTCCCACGATAGAGGCAATACTGAGACATAGAAGGTTAATTAGTGAATGTTTGTAAAGGACTTTGAAGATGAAAAGCTTGCTTTATTTTTTTTTCTTGCCTTTTTTTTTTTAAATGCTAAACATGCTGATGATTATCAAGGTGGGATTTTTGACAGCTTCTTTGTTTTGCATGCTGCACTGAAGTGGTTTGCTATGAATCCAGTTGGCTGCCAGATTTTCAGTGGTGAGTTTACCTGCTGTGCCTTGTGTACCCACCGCTGCCTTTTCTTACGCTGCCGTCTCTCCCACGGACCTGCACTGCTGATGGTGCGTGCTAATGCAGGAGGAGGCTGGGCTCAAGTGCCACATTACATACCACCAGAAAGCATGGCTGTGGGTCAAGTGGAAGAACAACCCTATTTGTAACATTGAAGTTCATAACTTCTCCTTGACTTCAGCAAGCAACAGAAACATAACCTTGCAACCCAGGAAATGAAGCTTACTGAGCAAGATCTGTGAGACTCTTCTTCTCACCTAGAGAGGCAAGCCACACTGATGACCTGCTTAGCATTGTACATCCTACCCTTGCAAGATTGAAGAGATGTGACAGCAGCTTTGCCACTGGCAAGTTTGACAAAACCTCCTTTTCATGAAATCCCATACCAAATGACAATATTTAAAGAGTCAAGTGCTAAACAGTCTGCACTAGTGCATCTATTCATTTAAACAGAACTCAGCAGCAGTGACAGGCTTTGAGTCTATTTCTCAGAGCTTTCTGCTGTTTTGGTAAAGAATCATAGAATACCAGGTTGAAAGGGACTTCAAGCATCATCTGGTCCATGCTTTCTTGGCAAATGCACAATCTCAATAAGATGGCCCAGCACCTTGTCCAGCTGAATCTTGAAAGTGTATGATGCTGAGGACTCCACCACTTTCCCCTCTCTTCATTAAACTTATTAGGTCATTCTTTATCTACCATATACACTTCCATGTGAACCAAAGCATGGAACAAGTCAAACAGCATTCTCCTGCATCACACAAATGAGTTTATTTTTATATTCAATAAAATTAGCTACTGCTATTCTTCCAGGAATCTTGAACTTGATTTATTAAGCTTTCACTAAGATAGACCACTGTAGTACTGGAAAATTTTATATCTAATAGAAATAGGTTTATGAAACTGGCTATATTGATAAAAATATAGCTAAAAGTAAGTGCTCAAGGAAAGTGTGTGAGAAAGAAGGTGTCTATGCCATTGGGGTAGTTCAGTTTATAATGAACCTATTTAGTCACTTCCCGATAGCCTTTGGATAGTGTTTTGGCATTGCTTTCTCCGAGAAATCATAAATTTAAGTTATGGCCATTAAATTAGTCTGAAATAGGTATTGGTAGAGTAGCAGTCTTTCACCCAAGAAAGTATTCTGGAGAACATTGTGAATTATAAACTCAATACTCAATAACCCAGCACTGAGGATGAAATGTCATCTATGAGGCCATTAAAAACCTTTTTGTGAAATTGCACTGACCCTTTCCTAAAGGAGCTGCCATCACCTCAGCTGTCATCTTAAACATTAACTTCTATAGGTACTTCCTCCAGTCTGTCTCTTCCTACAGCCCTTCTCCTCCCGACTTCCAGGCAGGACCTACAGACACTTCTCTTCCTGCAGCACTGCTCAGAAGGCCAGTTGCTACATCCTCCACTAAAGAAAACTAGTTGAAAAGACCACAAAGAGTATATCTACCTAATCCTGCCCAAAACATATCCAGAGAGCTTAAACCTTTGTCACGAAACAAAATAATAACATGTATGAAGGCATTCAGTTAATAACTTAGGAAATAGAATGCCCTGTGTCCACACATTTGGTCACTCAACAGTGACCAACTCTTGATGCAGCTTTATTTTAAAGAAAATGTCAGTTTTACCAAGACAGACAAACAGCCTCTAACATGTCTTTTCTTAGTTCATCCCTCCTCCAAGTTTTCTTTCTGTCCTTAAAAAAAATATGTAATTCTTCCATCCTGACAGCCCTCATGGAGTCACACAAACACCTGTTTGCTCCCTCCTCTTAGGCCATCCCACACCAGCCCAGGTTGTGTTTCTTTATCTCATTCTTGTTAAATTTAAAAAAAAGAAGAAGAAAAAAAAAATGACCTGTGTGTAGCATACTTTCGTACCTCCCAGAGTCCTTGTGAGACTAAGTTTGTGTCCCATGCCATGAAGCATCCAGGGGTACCATGGAGGTGTCTCCAGGATTACTTTGGGTAGTCTGAATGTGCTACCTGCCTGAGTCCTTTTTCTGTCTTCCCCCTGCAAACTAGCCTGATTGAAATTCTCCAAGCTGGTCCAGCTACTGACTTTTCAATGGGCTCATCTCTGGCTAAATAATGACTTTGAGCTTCCCACTGAGTGTTGTCCACCTGGAGAAGTGACCTATTGGTCTGAACCAGCTTCTGTTGAAGGGAAGCATTAGAAGGTCAATGCAATTTGCAGTCTGACAAGGATGCTTACAAAGATGAATTTGGGATCAGTATGACCTCTAATAACTATTGCCTAATCACATTTTGTTTAATTATATATAGGTCACTGTTTCTCCCAGGCATTGCCTGGTGACTGCTTGCCTTTTTGTGTTGCTTTCAAGAGGCCATAGGAGGCAGCCTGACCACCAAGTAACTATGAAGTAACCTTGCTGCTGCCTACCCCACAGTGGGGGAAGGCCCTGTTGGTGCGGAGTCTTCCTCAGCAGGGTTACCTGCGTGGTTTTGCTTTGATACAAAACTGGGGAGAAAGCAGCCTGACTTTCAGGAGGAGGGCAGTCACGTGTGCTCTTGTAATGTTAAATATCACTTACAGAGGTGTGCCTCAGAGGCTTGCCCGTTGTCCTCTGCAAATACAAAAGAAAGCTAAGCTCCTAAAGATCTCAGGTTTTGGCACACAGGCATTTTGTTAATTTTGCCCAACCCAACTGGTGTCTGATGAAAGTTAGGTCCGTTGGATTAGCATCCAAAACCTGGGAACAATTCAGAGCCTTATCTATTTACAAGTCTATTCCAGCATCTTTATTCACAGCAAAACGTAGAGTGGCCAGATTTTTTAGGCAGTTCTCCATTGGATTCTGAACCAATAAAACAAGTGCTAGAAATAATCTTGCATTAGCAAGCCCCCGGGGTCAATATACTAATTTTTGAAAGTATAGGGATGCATTTTTTGCAGTAAGCAAGACAATGACTTTTCTAAAAAATGCCATCCACTGAAAATAACATTTTTTATTTCTGCAGCGGGATACATTTATGCTGGAGCCTCCTCATATGAAACAGGCTGGATAAAAACTTCTCTGCACCAGCAGTTTAATGATCACAAACCAAAAATGAACCTAAATCTCTTTGTCCTGACACAGCCTATTTGCATTATTTTAAGATTTGTCACAGCATCATCTGCACAATACTGATTTTTCTTGCAAGACATGAAGAAACCCAGTAACTGAGCATTAGGGAAATCAAGTGTTTTAGAGTAACATGCACATGAGATTCTGAGGGCAGGAGGGTATCGCACTTGTTACAAGCCTGTCGCTTGTACACTTGCCACCAAGGGATACGGTCACGTCCTTCAAACGTACAGTGCCATTTCAATTGTCAGCTCTACCATGCATATGCAATTGCATTCCATGCCTGCTGAAACTACACTGCTGAAGACAACGATTAATTTTCCATCGGCTCAGCACGGCAACCCTTTCCAGCAGCATCCCGTACTTAGGTTGGATTAAATGTACCGTGAACACAGGTTCCAAATGGACTGGAAAATATATTGCCTATGCAAGTTCGTTTTTTTTCTGCTCTGTTTGCTGGAAGACCTATTTTAAAGCTATGTATGTTGTGGACAGAGTCGTTTTTTTTCTCTTCCAAGAGAGGGCACTATGAGCTTTACTTCTGCTGCTCTCAGAAGCAAGGGTAATTGTAGTTTGTTGGCTGGGTCTCAAGTGCCAAGCCCGAGGTACAGGCACCAGAAACTATGCAGACTTTCCAAACTTGATTTCCTTTTGGAAATCTCAAATAGCTGCATGTGCTTTCTACGCTTGTCCTGCAGCAGGTCTGGCCGCAGGGAAGAGTGCTGTGCCTGGAGGCCCTCACCACTGTGCTGTGCCAGAGCTGCAGCCTGGTTACTTTTATGCCTAACCCAGATTGGTTTGGCCTAGCATGGTTTAGTCTCTACAGGCAGTGGTGGAGACCATGCACTGCATTCCTTATCCATAAGCATCTAACTCACATGTGGGTCTTCTGCTTTTGATGATTTAACAGGCTCCAAGAGCTAGATGAGAACCTCCCTGCAAGTGTTCAAGACTGGGTTGAATGGGGCTTTGGGCAAACCTGATCTAGGAGAATGTGTCCCTGCCCACGACAATGGGGTTGGAACTAGATGATCTTTAAGGTCCTTTCCATCACAAACTATTCCCTGATTCTACACGAGCTGTGACTCTTATTAGTTGTACTCTGGCTTGTTAAATGACTGCCAGTACAAATACTGCTAAATAAATGCTGTGAGGCAAGAATAACCATTTCTTGTATCATCACCCCTCCCACCTGAGAGTGACATTGTCCAGTAAAGTCTGGTGCAATATATAAGTCTGTGCCATTCCCCCTTTCCCCACCCCCAAAAAAAAGAAAAAGAAAGAGAAAGAGAAAAAGAAAAAGAGAAAGAGAAAGAAAAAAGAGAAAGAGAAAAAGTAAAAGAAAAAGAAAAAGTGCAAACCAGACCATATGATACTGGATAAGGACAACAAACACTGTGTTATTTCTGATCTAGTTCAGTTTCACAGGGCTGTAACTCACTGGAAGCAGCAGTCTCTGGGGTTAACACATGCATTAAATAACATTCCTTCTGCTTTCTTCAGAAAGAAAACAGGTTTTAAAGTATAAGCCTTTCTGCAACAAGAGCTCTGGTGTTGAACTTCACACAGATGGTGCTTATTAGAGAGATTTCAATTCCCAACAACCTAAAGCACCACCTGATCTGTAATTCCAGCTCTTCCCTCAATTAAAGAGCAAAAATCATCCACACTGTGGGGCTAGGGGCTTACTCTCACAGGGTGTACTTACAGGTGGATTCCAAGCAGGGCACCTCATCTTGTGGCAGGGATGTGAGGAGCAAAAGCAGCAACCCAGATGAGCACCCTGAGCAGAGCGTGTTCCTTGGTGCCTGCTGTGCCAGTGGCACCCCTCCTAGGGTTCTGTTATGGGCCTGATTCAGGTGAGTGCTGACACAAGAGTTCAGCCTGTCTCTGCCAGCAAACACAATGCAACTTTAAGGAGGCCCAAGTCACTTTCTCTGCAGTTCTGAGCACCTGTCATTGGTAATTGCTTTTTCTTGCCAGCCTCTAGTCCAGTACAAATACCCCTTTGCCAAATGCTGCTGCAGAAGTGTTGCCCCAGTTGGCAGCCTTACGACAGGAATGAGCAGGGCCATCTATGACCAATTACTGCTGAAACGTGACTGCCCCAAAGAGCAGTAAACTCTCCCATGGCCGGTGCTGTAGCAGGCATGTAGGTCTGTCCAAGGTGCTGTGGTAGGTGGTCCAGCTACACCTGTGGGTCTCCTCAAAGCATGCTGGCCCTTTTATTGGTCACCTTGGATATTTTTTACACTCTTTGATGTAATTATCACAGGTTCAGATTAGTTCCCTAGAGGCTGGTTTCATTGCTTTCCCGGGTCAAGCTCAGGAGAGCCAAGGGGCGAGGCGCACTTAATGCTGCTGCTGCTAATGACAGAGCAGGTGGAAGAGACTTCTATTTGTCTCCTATCTTTAAATACAAATTTTCTTTGTCTTATCTTAGCCTACTATATCCTGTGCAGGCAGATAGGGGTTTAAACTGCAGCTGCATTTCTTTGCTTGTCTTCTCCTCTTGGCACCCTTTGTCACTTTTACGGTCATTTGGAGCTGGCTGCACTCAGCTCAGAATTTCTGAATGTTTGTCCTTCCCAAATACCCCAACTTTTCTATACCTACACCATTCTTCATTTTAAGTTCCTCTCTTCTGGTGCTTTAACAGTGGGATTTAGCCCCATCCTGTCTGATAATGACTTTTGAATCCGTAAGTTGTTTTCTGATGTTCAGAGGAGGTCTGTGGACCTACAAGATGTATTTCAGTTTCCTTCTCCATATTAATAATAATTACTATTCTTCATAATATCAATCCTAACATTCATAGAAGCTTCCCAAGCCAGCTGATCACTGAAGTGGGGGGGAAAAAAGTGTGCCAAAAGATTTATTTAATTAGTTTTATTAAAATAAAAATATCATGCATTAATACACATTAGACACTTCTGAGAACCAGTAATATGGAGATTAAGACTATGTAATTTCTGCATAAAATAGGTTGAGCTGGTAAAACATGCAGCCTACGTATTGGAAGGGACTGGATGGAAAGATGAAAATGAGAAAGGTGCTGTAGTGGCTTTTTTTTTTTTTTTTCCTGTGTACAAAGATCATCTATAGAGACAAAAAAATGATTTAATTTACTAATCATGATTCTGGGGATTTATCCATGCTGAATGTGTACTGACAGTCCCACCTCCTCTCTTCTTTACTGTCTTGTCCAACCAGTGTATTTTGCTCTGTTATGTTGAGGACCCTGTAATTCCTTTAATCTTTGCCTGCTACATATTCTACTGGTTGGATAATTGAACACAAATACTGAGGGGACATCGGGGCTTCATTTGACTGGTTTTGTGAATACAATTTTGCTTCTTGCCTACTGTAGTGCAACAATTTAAGTCACTTGTGTGACTCTGGTTGAAGTTGTATTTTGCTTTTCCTTACGAGGGTGTCCTGTGTTGCACAGCTCGTAGCTATGCAATTCAGAAATGCCCTCATATGCCACGTCACATACATGGGCTTTTAAGGGATTACTCGAGTCTGCTTCTGCTATTATCATAAAAGCGAAGTGATAACCTGCCATGCAATTTGAAATAACAGCTTCTATTAGCTCCCTGATAAGCAGCACCTCAGCTTTCATATTGCACTTCCAATGGGCACAAGTGTTAGTTATATTATTGCTCACATTATGGAACTCCAGCACCGTGCGTGCAGCGAGCTAGAGAGTCTTGGAGAGAGGAGAGGGTCCTGTTGTTAGCTTCACTAAACTCTGGATAATTCCCCGAGGTGACAACTTTTACCAGAAAAAAACCCAACACACAAATCTAAGTCCATCAATAAAGAACCCTTAATGTGAGTTCTCTGGCTACAAGCCCTACAAGCTAGCCACTGATTTCTCTCCCCCCCCAAATACAATAGTATATTACAATAAAAGTTCTCCAAAAATTAAAAACAATTAAAAAGAATAATGTACACCTCATTTTTATCACTCAATATACAAACAGTTTTGATCAACAGTATAAACCATTAAACCATATAAAAGTCAAGAGTTTCTTATTGTACAAATAGTGCTTTCATAGTTGAGTAACTTTACAATGCTGTGAGGGTACCGTCTGTATCTATGAATATATTGCTTGACAGTTTATTAAAACCAAGACATTATACCTTGTACTCGGTTGATTGCATCAATATAAAGCAGCCTATACCAGGCAATGGATCCATAGGATCTCTGATTATTGAGAGGGATTTGCAAAAATCACTCAACATTAGCCTTGTTTTTTACTCTCAATGTAATCAAGTGAAACATCCCATTCATTTCAAGGGGAATATTAGGAATGTAGGATTAAAAAAGCAACATAGGTACATGAGCTAAGCCTCCTACCATTGTAGACAACTACTTTACTTATTCCCTTTCATAAAATACGATAACATCAATGATGGTTGCAAATGCACACTTTCCAGCTAGCTTGTGACAGCATAAATTCCAGCACGACTGAAAACAAGGTACTGTATCAACTACATAGGAACAACACCTTCAACCAGTCATTAGTGGTGGGTTTGATTTCTGGTTTTCACCTTCTTAATCAGAAAAATCTGTTACTTCAAGGTGGAAGGTACACAGAGTCCGCAAGACCCACACTGTTGTGCATCCAGACATTCCTATCTGCACTACATAAGAGGATGAGAGCAAAGTTGGTGAAGTGTCAGCCCTGAATCTTGGCCGAAGGCATTCTGCCTGCTGACTTCAATGGTGCAGCAAGTGGAGTTTCTTCTGCTAGCTAGGTCTCCAGTTATCAGTTTTTCTTTAGGAAACCCTTTTTTTTGGATGCTACTGAGGGTTTGCTTGACTACTAACTGTGGTACAGCCTATTACTGCTGCAGTCTTCTCTCCCTGTAGAAGAAGAAGGGGTCGCATGCAGTGCCTCTGACCAACCCACAATTCTCAGTCCAGGTGACCATGGTAATACAGGTGATCTGCCAAAACACATGATGTTGAACAGGAGGCAGGAATGTGTGGCAGAAAGTAAAGCCTGTCATGGAAGTGCTGTGATGTCAACTCCCCTATATAATCAAAGTAATACATAACCAAAAGTGTTATTGGCTTCAAGTGTCACTGCCTGCCTACACACTTCCTCACATAAAACACAGTTATCTCATCATGTCTCATCTTCCTAACATTGATTTTTTTCCTGATACTGAACCAAACCACCATGTATTTGTTTCTCTTCTTCTTGACTGTCCCTGTTCAGCTATTACGTTGAGTAGAAAATCAATCAAAACAGAGATTGTAGGTCTGGCCCTGAAGTAAGAGCTGGTTCTGATACTTATTTTGGTTTTCTACAGGCAGGCCCCTGCTCTCGTCAAGCCACCTTGGCTCAGTGGAGGTCTGGCCTAGCCGCACTGAAGAGTGGAGATCTGTAGCTTTCCCCTGTAATGAGAGGCTGTGGAAGTGGTGATCAATACCCTATTCCTTTAAAGCAAGAAAACAAGATGTTACATCTTTGGTCCTAAAGCAGCCAGTTTGACAAGCTACTTGAAGGTGTCATGTTTTTGTTTTGTTTTGGTTATTTTTTCTTTTTTTTTAAATTATTTTGAAAAGGCTCCTTCAAAGTTGTATGTTGGAACAAAGAGGTAACACTTACAGAAAGCAAGCTAGAAAAGGGGATCCCAATATAAAAATTTGAACCAGTGGTGATAAAACATTACAAAGCATTCTGGCTTTTTGTTATACACAGAGATTGACATTTCATCAGTATACAGTTTCCATCAGGAAGGAGGACGCAGGTACATTTTCATACTTGTCCTGAGTCAGATGCTTTCTCACAGAGATACGTGGGGGAAAACAAAAGGCAGAGTACCATAACTGCTGACTTTGAGAGGCAGTGGTTGCACTGACAGAAGATGTTGAACTCTGAATCTGAAAAATGAGCACTTGTCTGGAAATGCAAAGTTTCTCCTTGGCACCCTGGAGCACCCCCAGACAGATCGAGGACACCTCAGGCACCTTGTGATGGGACCTCTTTAAGCTGTTTGGGGTCCTGTGACATCGTTGTAGACTTAACTGTGTCTATCAGGGAAGAGGAGAGAATCACCCCATAGTATGAATGCCATGCACATTTGTTTTTGCACAAGCAATCTCTGCAGGAGAGCTTTGCAGGTAGCAGGGACAGAGGCCACGTGTCTATTCCCACCTATACCTGCAGGAACAGTCAATGGCCACAGTGATGTCCCTGGGCAAATCTGGCAGTGGTCTGGGGTAGGGATTGGCTGGCTGCAGCCCTTCCCTGGCATTACTCTCCCTACACTCCACTACTCTCCTTCCTTTTGAATAAATCATGGGACTGTATTTTGTAATGCTGGGCCTTCACGTGGCCATATGATGGTGATGCTGGAGAGACAGGGAACAGAATCATAGAATGTTAGGGGTTGGAAGGGACCTCTAGAGATCATTGAGTCCAACCCCCTGCCGGAGCAGGATCACCCAGGGCACGTTGCACAGGAACGCATCCAGACGGATTTTGAAAGTCTTTGGAGAAGGCAACTCCACAACCTTTCTGGGCAGCCTGTTCCAGTGCTCTGTCACCCTCACAGTGAAGAAGGTCCTCCTCATGCTCAAGTTTATACCCACTGTTCCTTGTCCTGTTTTTGGACACTACAGAAAAGAGATCGTCCCTTTCCATTGCTGAGGTGTTCCAGAAACCATCTAGTTCCAACTGCCCTCTCTAGAGAATTCACTGCACTGTTGCCTGCCAGATGGAAATACTAGCAAGCCTGTGGCCTCTTGAATGAATTTACCCAACAAGACTAATTGCAACATGAAGGAAATTTCCCAAAGCAACTCCCTTTGCAGCAGAAGAAAACAACCCAAGGCCCAGATGAAGTCCTGGCACTGTACACAGATCACTGGAAAACATCAAAGTAAGACAAACTCTTGACTTACATTTTCATATACTTAGCAGTTATTAAAGTCTTAAATTATTATTGCAAAAGCAGTTCCACATTAACCGCCGCTTTGTGATTAAGAGATGCTAAGCCCTAACCTGTGACTGGTTTTATTTTGCCTGCCATGAGAAATACAGTAACAAGGGAAATTCTAGTTTTCTCAAAGGGTAAGACTTTTAGCTTTTACAAGTGGCCATGGCCTGCTACACTTCCCTGTTTAGTTGCATTTTTAAAATCAGTATTTTCTACCTACAGCTCCCAAAAGACAGTGGCAGAACTTTCAAGTTATTTTTGAATGCTGGTTTATGCTGCTGAACCATGTTCACCTTCACAAGCAGCTGTGATCTGTGGTGGGCTCCCTGCTGTTAAATGGACAGTGAACTGCAGTGGGAAACCCAGACCATTTCATGCTTATTGATTATTTCTTTTTTTCATCTCAGTGGAAATCATTTGTTACATTGCTGATGTCTGTTACCCTACGAGCACCACTCTGTGTAGCACCTGTGCCTCCAGTGACAGCCATGCAGCTGTGTGGTCCCTCCCATCTGCTCCCAGTGCTGCTCTATTAGCCCTGCAGGTACTGCCCATGGACTACAGCACACTGCCCAGTTTTTGTTTTCCGATGGTTTTTGAATCATTATTCAGATGGCGATTTACAAATCATGGCTGGCAGGATGCCTGTTTACCAGAGCTACTTTCCAATATAGCTGATCCCACCAACCTGGAATCTATACATTTGCATCAATACATTTGCATCAAGAGTTTGGGGTCCTACCTCTTTCCTACTTTTCTCATCAAAACCAATACATTCAAAAAGCGATGCTCTTTCAAACTTCCATTACTTAATTTTTAGGTGAATCTCCTTGTCTCTAGCAATGACTTGCTACTAAGTCCCTCCTAAATTGTTTTAAGAGGGCAAGCATATTAACCTCTATTAAAATAATTTTCATGCTACATAATGTTGGTGATACATATTAGTACTTAGTGTTCATTCTTGTTTTAGCTAACAGGTCAAACCAAAATACCAATAAATTCCTTTATGTGATAGTGTCGGAAAGATTCTGCAGGAGGACATGCACTATGTGATTTTCTAGTGTTCTGCTTGGAGACAGAACAGATTTAGCGAATTGAAAATTATCTGTGATTTCTGCTAAGATCTTTTTTTTATGTACTTTCCTCCCGGGGCAGTGGGTGGAGAAAAGCAGCACTGCCTGTGCGCACATGTTGCACGCTTGTGAGAGCAACACACGAAATCTGCTCTCAGGAATGCAAGGGGAAATCTGCCACTAATTGGACGTGGGAACTAGATTTTGGTTAGTGTTTTAAATACAAGCCAGTCATAAATGAAGTAAAGCATTTCATCCTCCATACCACTGTGCCTGGGACTTGGTCTCAGTGGCACACATGTACCAAAGAGGACAATCTTTGGGATTTTGATCCACTATACTGCTCTACCCTAGACTGCAGCATGGCCTATGAAGTCCTGCACACACACAAGCTGCTAATGCATTTTACAGTGTGTTATTTATAAAAAGGGTCATTTCACACAACCATGCTTCTCCTTCTTTCCTCAATAAATCTCTAAAAACAATGTTCTGGGGATCTGCTGCTTGATCCTGGACTCCAGATGCAATTCTTAAACTGAAACACATACGGATATATTCAAAACACAGTGGTGGTGGCGGCATAAATTTGACTATTTCTTGCTACTTGATATTGACTACATATCCTCTGCAACTCAGCTGCTTATGGTACCCTCAAGCACATCACCAGTGTTCAACTAGCTAAGGGCCTTGTACCAAAATCACCAACTGCGCATCTGCTTTCTGATCTAGTGGTTTGATTAAAATAGCACTGCCAAGCTGCTGGTGGGATGCATCTAAATTATTCACTAAATTCACACTTTAGGCACTTCACCCCTCCTACATCCATAAGGAATGTTAATGATGGAGGAATCTGAAGTTCAGTATCATGGGCCCCTGGAAAGAGTATCTGCTTTTGCTGCTGTGACTGATTTATACTATCAGGCTAAAACCTTAGCCCTGCCTTGCCTGCCAATTCCACACTGGTAACAGAAGATGATGCTGGGTATTTTAAAGAAGTAGTAGGCAGCCCTGTGTTTCAGAAGAGGGAGATAATATTTTCCAACAATTTTCCATCATTCCAGAATATTATTCTTTTCCTTGATTCATTCTCACTGCCCCTCCCACATTTCCAGGATATGTAACCCAAAAAGGACAAGTAACCAGCCCCAGCCTCTGCCCCAGCACAGTACAGCAATTGGCAGTATTCTGCCTTGAAGTGAGTAAAGTGTTAACACCAATACACCCCTTTTCTTTGACAAATGTAAAAGGGAAAATGATTTTTGCTCCGAGTCCCTTTAAGGGAAATAAAACTGCTTGGCTAGAGCTACCTGTGTTTCTTGCCCTAGTCAAGTTTAATTAACTATAGTTCTTCCAGTCTGTCTCACGAATGCTCCAATTTGCCACCATTTGCATTTCCTTGACATTTAATTAAAGTCTGTTAAACATTATTTGACACTTCATTTTTCAGTTACGGCAACATCTTTAACAGTTTTGTTGAAGAAGAAAGGCATTTTGACAACTCAACAGCTGCATAAGGGATCAGAAAAAAAAATGTCTTGCATTTGACCATCAGAAAACAGACCAGTGAGCACTTTAAAACCAGGAACTTTGAGATGAGTTCATCCTGTCATTTTTTAGCAGTAGTGGTCAGTAGGTGAGTCGTCGTGCCATTCTGCTCCTTGTGCTAGTGTCCCCTGGAGCAATCCGCTCCATACTGCCCTGGGCTTGATCTCCCATAAGTCTCCCAGATGCACTTCTCCTCATGCCAAGAGGCAGTATATGGAGCCAAATTGTAAAAATCTGGTGGTTTGGAATAACTGTTTCTGTTCCAGGAGTTTAGGAAAACTATTTAGTAATTTTTTTTATTTTTTTTTTTTCCCCTGATGGTGATCTGAGCACCACATAGCAAACTAGCAAAACAAGCATTTGATCTTGTAAAGGATCCAAAAATTCTGCTAAAAACATTTATAAAAATACAGACTGTAGAAAGGAATTTGACTGCAAAATGTGTACAGCTCTCAAGTTTGTCCCAGAGTGGCTTCTTACCATGCTACCATTTGAAAATGAAAGGAATGCATCCGTATTTCTTCTGTCCAGGAAGATCCTGCTCCATCCCAACATGCATCTGAATGCAGGCTGTGGGCCTCAGTTATTAAATGGAAATGGGCAAGAAAAGACCCAAACTACCATCAGATAGGCTTTGCAGTTTCAGCCTCCATGCTGAAAAGTGTGCTTCCTGATGCATTGTGGTTGCTGTTCACGCTGAGCAAGAGTCTGTTCTTGCAGCAGCCAGGTAGTTCACCGAGTCTGGCTTGCCTTGCTGCAAGAAGAAATTCTCTATGGTCATGCCGAGGCTTCAATGTATTCACTTTTTGGTGCTGCTACCCTCAAGTACTCTGGGTTTTCTGCTGCAGGAACTTTCAGGAGACCGTTAGGTTTGGTTTCCTTCGGTAAGAAGTCCTGCTGGTAGTCAGGATTGTCCAGATTTATTTGGTGGCTGCCTGCCTGGATCCAGTAAGGGGAGCTCTCAAAGACTGTCTTGGTCAGTGGTGACTGGTTGGTATTGAGATATTCGGGGTTATCCACAGCTGTGCTATGTGAATTCTGATAGCTGGAGTCTGTGGGGACCTTTGAGTTTGCTGTGAGAGAGAAGTTGTTGTAGATTGGATTCTGGACTGCTGAGGCAGATGCTTTTTTGGGCACCAACTGGTTTACGTACTCTAGAATAAAAAGAAAATAAAAATGAAGATGTGTAACTAATGCAGTCATTTGCATCACTTGAGGTGAAGTTTCAACCCAGCTGCCACTTGCTTTTCACGCATAGCATTTCACAGAATCACAGAATATTCATGGTTGGAAAGGACCTCCTAGATCACCAAATCCAACCATACCCATAATAAATAATAATAATAAATACCCTGATCAAACACGACTTCAAAAACACAAAATAACCCCCTACATGCCTGCCACCAGAGCATGTCCTGAAGCACCAGGTCTACCCATTTCTT
>JANHGN010027078.1:0-28009 GCA_024605025.1 Megaceryle maxima
AAGAAAGAAAGAAAGAAAGAAAGAAAGAAAGAAAGAAAGAAAGAAAGAAAGAAAGAAAGAAAGAAAGAAAAGAAATTTAATATTTTTTTTAAGAGCAGTAAGGAAGATGATGGATTAAAGCAGATGCAGACTGTTTGCAGTTATATAAGACTATTAGGTACCCTGCTTGTTCTGGCTTTTGTAATTTGTCCATGTCCTACTTTATATAACTCAATCCATTGTGAGCAAAAACATGAAATACCGGCATAGTTCATATTTCATTTTGTCAGCAAATTAGAAAAAAATATAAAAACAAACACAATAGACATGATATTTGCCGAGTATAGAACTGAGTATTTTTTCATATCAAAGGAGTCTGAAAAGAACAGAAGGTTAAGAAGATTTTTTTTACAATGAGCAGATGTGCTTGTTACTGTTGATGGACAAGCTTATCCATTTACATCAATTAATATCAACAGCAAGCACATCAATATGGAAGCTTGTCCTGACGCCTTGATTTTTTCCCATCTGACAGGTAATAGTAGGGCTGGGAAAATGTCACAACAATTTAGTCATGCTTCACTGGCTTTAACTAGTTCAGTGACAATGGGAATGCATCATGCTAAGATTCCTTATGATTCATAATGGTACTGCATTAGTTGGCTATTGCGGAGGATTTAAACTAGTCTTTGTCAATTAAGGGTTTAAGGTCAAATCCTCTTTATGGTTTTTTCATTCGTGCATTAAGTAAAAGCAAGTTAAAATATTTATGAATGGCACTGAAATGTGGAAACTTTCTTTAGGAACCTGTCTTTTCCTATTGAGTCATAACTGAAACCAACTATGTTTGACAAAGAAAGGCTATTTCATCACATGGCATGGCTTATCCCTCCCCTTCTCTAAAGACCCAAGCTACAATCTACTCGGTTTGGGCAGGAAAACTTCTGTGGATATAACCATTTTAGACTGAGAGATGAAGTCGTGCCTCAGCATTTTTGACAATGACCAAGACACAACCATAATATTTTGTAAATCAAAATATGACCTATATTCTATATTTCTATAATATTTGTAAATTGTTTGAGTGCTCAGCAACCCAAGGAATATTTAAAAAACAGAAGGGAACACTGTATATGGGTCAGTGAAAGGGATGCAGGGTAGGCTTTCTGCTGTCCCAGCAGGAAAAGAACAACAAGGCCAGACAAGCCTGGATAAGACGTGCTGTCCCCATGGCTGCAGTGGCTGTCCAGCCCACCATCTGCAGGGTGTCCATGGGTGGCTTCTCCAGGAACGCACGTCCTGCTTTGGGGACGGTTCAGGGAGTGGGGACAAGGAGGAGCTGCCAGTTTCACCCCTGGATTGTCCCCTGCTGGTCGGCCCATTCAGCTCCCGGGCACCTCCGCTCCCTCCCGTTATTGTACGAGTCAAAAACTGCCAAATATCCATCCCTTGGCTTCCTGAGGAGTGAGCAGGGGCAGGTCACGCTTTGCTTATTTGCTTAGTTGCTGCCTCACTCTTTTCTGTGGGTAGCTGAGAGCATGTTATGTCTAATATAAGCATATTTTATTGTTATTTTATTGTTATGCAATGTTTTAGTGCTCTGGGCTAGAAATGACATGACGAATCCTTGTATGTAGAGTCACATACATGCACACACTTGCTTACTTTCCATTCAACTAATTTTGACTGAAATTGCCAAGAAACCGTTCAGATGGTTTCTTTTCTGCCCAGTCCTTGCAAAGGGAACTCTACTTGAAATAAGAAAGGATTCAGCATACAGCTATAAGTCATTGATTTAACCTTTCTGTCATGAGAAAAGTAAAATCAACTTGCTTCCAATATAGTTAAATGTTTAGTTATATATGAAACTAGATCTTTGGAAAGGATAGGAAATTACATTTTCTATAATCAATCAATCATCTGCAAAGAGAAGTTTATTTAAAGTGACTCCTTTCTGATTACTTCTAGAAGAGATAAATAGAAAATTATTCATAAAGAACTTGATGTATTGATAATGTGACAGCCGAGAGGTTGTGCTCTTCAATGTAGATAATTTTCCAATTTTATGAATGCCTGCAAAACCAGACAATGTTATTTAAATAAGTTTATACTAATAGCATATGTATATTGGATAAACAGCCTTGTTAGAAATTAAATAGCGATAATTAAAATTGTCTAGTCTGTGCCAACTACATGTAAAAGTATCAGCATGAAAAATCTATAAACACTGAGGACATTTTCACTACTTCAGAAATCGACACAAAATGTTATAGAAACAGATAATAGAGATATATATCCACTGAGTGGTTTTTATGTACTTACCAGATGCCTCAGTCATAGGCTTTGGCTCCAAAGTTGCACACGGGTGTGTGGAGTTGCCCCCATGGCTCTGCTCTGGCCCTGGAAGCTGTATTTTGTAGACATGAATCATGCCCTTCATCATAGGACCTTGAAGTCCAGGGAGCACTGACCCAGGCTGCCCAGAGAGGTTGTGGAGTCTCCTTCTCTAGAAAGATTCCAAACCCCCCTGGACACTGCGCTGCTGGGCCCCCTGCTCTGGGTGACCCTGCTGGAGCAGGGGGGTGGCACCAGAGCATCTCCAGAGGACCCTTCCCACCCCCACCATGCTGGGATTCTGTAATTTGTGCCCACTGACAAGGTGATGGGCACACAGCAGAATATTTTGTGTGAGAACATGGAGATGTTGAGTCCATATGGAAAGGCATTTCTCAGGACAGCATGATGGTCTTGAGGAAAGTAAACAAAATTATCACCCAAAATCAGGAAGGTGGCAGCTTTTGTGTGTCCGAATCCTGTGCTTAGTATGGCTCAGAGAGAAATAAAGAAGGCAAAAACAAAAACAACAAAACCAAAGGAGAATCTGAGAAATAGAGTGAATGCACTGGGACTGCAGTGCTCTGGCACAGGTATTGCCTGAGACCACTAGAAATGACACACCCAAAAGGCACTTGGCAAGCAATGACAGAACAGCCTCTGTGCATTTGCTCAACCATAAGAATTTGTTTCTATTCAAAAATTCAATTCTGATATCCACTGATACCTTATTTCGTGTCACTCTGGCATATTAAAGAGATACTAAAGCATATGTATTTGGTCTAGAAAGTGTAGCTCTACAACCTGGAGCCAGCAGATACACTCTTAAAGAAATTAGGCCAAATTTTTCCTTAGATGTATTGATCTCCCCAACATCATTGGTAAATTATCAGCACAAGCCCAGATGACAAGTGGCTACTGTTAAGCACCAGCAGTGTGTGTTGCCAGTAAGACCTTTGCTTCAGTGCCACAGGATTCCAAGAAGCAACTTTTTTTCCCAAAACCAAGGGGTTTGCTGTTCTGGAGGTGCTGTAGAAACATCTTGAAACAATCATGTGATCTGTCCTACTAGCCAAAAGAGGTGTTTCTTCAAGGCCTTTTTTTAAACTGCGATGTGCTTCTGCTTGCTCAAACCCTCCCACATACAGATGAGGACATAATACAAGGCTATGTCTCATTATGCAACCTACCTCCCACATGCATGTTCTAAAAGAAAACCCTGAGCAGCTGCATAACGCTCCTTTGGGCATGAATAGAGTCTTTAATCCCAACGCTGAAATGAGAGCGATTAGTACTGTTACTGGCACACGCAGCACCTGAGCATTCATCGCTCAGCTCAATGCAGCTGATGGAACATCTTGATTTTGGAAGGGAAAGAGCTGCCAGATTTGCTGGTGGGAAGTGCCATAGCGACTCGGGGCCCGGGCGTTACTCAGCCTCGTGCGTGGCACTCTGATTCACGCCGACGGCGCGATCAACATCAACCCCTCGTTAATTAGCAGCTCATCGTGATCGTTTTGCAAGAATGAAATAACCACACGTTCGAATCACGAGGATGTTACTGGGGTGCCTCTGCCAGTAGCGGGGTGGGCAGCGAGAGCCTCGCCTGACCCACTCAACAGGCAGAGCCGTGCAAATAACAGTCAGAAGAGGTGTGCATCACACGGCGGGGAGATACTCGCTGTTGTAGATGGATATGCCCTCTGACAGCTCCAGACAAAAAAAAAAAAGAGAAATAGATTCAGTTGTAAGCAAGGACAGTATACTGGTAAATTAGTCCTATTTATATTCCTTGGCAAACTGAGCATTTTACCCGCCCTGCCAGGATCACTGCCTGACCCCAGATATCTCAGCTGGAGGAGAAGGATTGCAGGGGCTGGTAACAGGCAATGCAAAAAAAAAAAATGATACTCATAGCTCATAACTCGTGCAACAGGATTATTTATTTATTTAGATTCCTGAAAATGTGAAAAAGCAACATATGCCCTAAATGCCATTGATGTAATCTGAAAATACCTCCTGATACAGCAATTTAAGAAACATCTCTTCACACGCTGACCCTCCCTCGCTACACGACCAATGCCCCACTTTTACAGTAGCTTTTGTATACCCCCGTTTTCAAATAGAGTGAAAAAAGATGAGCCTTGCAATATGCCCTGCAGGTCAGACTCAGGTTATATTAAGTCAGAGGAGAGGAGGAATCCATTTCAATGTTAGTGAGGAGTGGATCTATTTATAAGGCCTTTTTAAACCCTTGCTTCATTTCACAGCATATATGACGGCTGATTTTCTCCAGCCCAGATGACTCTGGCTGCTGGAGTATCACCTTATCTGGGAAACCAGTCCATTGGTTTCTAGTTCTTCAAAACAGAATAAATAAAACAAATGAACAAGGCAAAAATAGAGAAAGGGAATGGAAGAAAACATCAGCAGGAAGTTTTGCCTCCAGTCAGCAAAAGATACTATGATTTTTTTCTGTCGGTACTACAAAAGTTGTGATATCTTTCAAGGTGTCCAGCGTGGCATTTAGCACTGGGACTTTGGGAATAACATCCTGCCTTAGTGCCATGTCCCAATAGCAGGAGATGGTATTTGTGGGAACGGGGCTACAGATTTCAATAAACATACAACTAGGGGTTCTCACAATCCTGAAGTACTGGAAATCCAGTCTTTGCTTCCTGAAGATCTAACTTTTGCAAATATTTAAGCATATGATAAATGGGAACTTCATGGGTAAAACCACACCTAAGTGTTTTGCAGGATTAGCCATCTTTGAACGTACACCATTTTCACCATAGTGTTTTATACTTACTTTCCTTGCAAAACAGAGAACGTCTCTTTGCCGTGGGGAACCAAAATATTCTTATTTTTATACTATGCTAAAAAAAAAATAATGTTGATTTACCAGTACCTGAATATATGAACTTTTCCTTACACAAGCTGTGAAATGTCTTCAGTTTGTGTATTAACAGAGGACCAACCCTTGGCTTGTTAAAGAGGAAAGCTTTTGAATTCTGCATAGGAAATTACTTGGTGGTTAAATTCATTAGATCAGTTAGTTTCCAGAGAAGCTGATATAACGCAAAGCTTTCAAATCATCCTTTCAGGTTATAGTGCAGGAGCTCTGCCCACTGTCCTGGACTGCACTCAGAACGGGTGCAGATCATCAGTCACGGGACTGTTCTCATCACAATGCTGCCCTCTGGTAAAAAAAATTAGAAGGAACATAATGCCCTGAGTACTGGCATAATCCTTGCACTGGTAATACTTCCTTTGGCCTTGCCCACTTTCCCAATCTTTAAGAGGACAGGCTGAGGGAGCTGGGTCTCTTTAGCTTGGAGAAGAGAAGACTGAGAGGTGACCTCATTAATGTTTATAAACATGTAAAGGGTGAGTGTCAGGAGGATGGAGCCAGGCTCTGCTCAGTGATGTCCAATGATAGGACAAGGGGCAATGGGTAGAAGCTGGAACATGGGAGGTTCCATGGAAATGTAAGGAGAAAGTTTTTCATGGTGAGGGTGACAGAGCCTGTCCCAGGCTGCCCAGGAAGGTCATGGAGTCTCCTTCTCTGGAGACATTCAAGACCTGCCTGGATTTGTTCCTGTGTGACCTGATCTATGTGGTCCTGCTCTGGCAGGGTGGTTGGACTAGATGATCTTTTGAGGCCCCTTCCAACCCCGAACATTCTGTGATTCTGTGATTTATTGCAGAAATCCATAGGAGAGAACATTGCCAGCAGTCTCTTCACTCATTAATATAATTTTTTTAATCTGTCAATTACCTTTATTTCAAGTGGTGGCCTTTTTCAGTCTAGAGATACCTGGCATCTGATTAGCACTAGTAAACACCCCATGTCTAGAAAATCTTAATATTACAATAGTCAGAAATGACCCATGAGGGATCCAAATCAGACCATCTTCCCAGCTGGACACTGAAATGTTCAGGATTGTTTTCCAGCCTTGGTTATGCTCCAGAGAACAAGCAATAAAAAAAATTTACCATCTTTATCAGGAGCTATTGCAGAATCTGCCTTCCCTTCATCTTCGTACCTTACATTATGTTGCAGTGTGTACCTTGTAGACCATCAAACATCCTATTGAAGCACAGTCTCTGGCAGACCGAAAAGATATAAAACACATACACAGTGACTCCTCTTGCTTTGTAGTTACAAAGAAATATCAAAATACATGTGAATAAAATAAACCTTGTAGGGTTAAAAATAGCCTTTGTTATACCAGGAACATGTCATTTTTCTTATTTCATTTGGCAAATAACTGGACAGTGCATTACGACCGCGGTGTTTGTTCTCAGTTCTGAAGGAGTATTTTCAAACTGTTCTGGCAGTTACAAGAAGCCACTTATCTCTGCACTGGAGACAAACTGAGAGGCTGGGCTTTCCTTAGAACTCTTTGTTAAGGATTTACTAATGCTTAACTTTGCTAATCCTTGACACTGCCACTGGAGATGTTTGCTGAATGGCTTGTGCAAGTCACTTCACATCCTCTTGCCCCATGTCCATGCCTCGAGCATAACAGTGGTTCCTGTTCCTTTAAAGTATTTTGACCTTTATGTCTGAAAGGTAGTACACTGTGAATAAACTGTAAAAAGGATGTTGCAGGAGCAGTACCATTGCCATTATTTGCAGCATCGAGCTCCTAAATTACTGCACAGACCTTACCTAGCAGGATGAGTAAAGATTCCATCTGAAAAATCACTTTAAATAGAATAAATAAACATTTGTTTTCTCATATTTCACTTTGCTTGCCAAAGTCAGAAAGTTTTCAGAGCTGGAAGATCTTTGTTTGACTCGGTTGTTGAGGTGGATTACAACCTCCCAGAGCTACTTTCCTCTCCCATACACAGGTCTGTCTGTGAATAGGTAGTACAGGTATTGCTGAATTACTGGAAGGTCATTTGCTAGATGTTTACAACAGATCAGATTTTTATAGCAATGGCGAGAAGTGAAGGGAACACTGTTGCACTATTTATGCTGCTATCAGGTTTCACTGACTGCCCTGTATTGTACTGCAGGTACAGTAGTTTTCACTTCCAGAACTGGGAATAATTCCAGAGGAATGCATCTGGAGAACATTTGCCTGTTACCCTCCCCAGAAAAGAATTAGTCACCAAGGGCCCTATTCATAAAAACTAATTCAGGCCATTTCCACATGGATATCACGTCTTTATGTGGAAAAAGTGTGGAGCATGCTTTTTTTTCTACATAAAGAATCCTTTTCTGTGATTAATGGAGCTGTTTCCCCCTGTCTGTAAGTGGACACCTCCCTGCTTTGTTAAAGAGGGGGCTGAAGTCCAGAGCAGAAGTGGGATGGATAAGAAACTCCCAGCTTTAAAGGGTATATATGAATGGCAATTGAATGGTTGCAGTGTAAATTATTTGGCTGCTTGAGTAGATGAATGCTTAAAAATGCAGAGAAAAAGCCATCAGTCCTTACTGAACACAGAGATTTTTATGAACTATCCTAATACTTTTCATAAAGTTTATAGTTTCCTATTAACTTCCCAGTGTTCAGCAAGTCAGAGCTTCCGCTTCGTGCTGCACTTCGCAGAATCCTGCTGCCAGCAGCAACGAGTTAATCGTAACGGTGTGATAGCTTTAATCAGCCCACAAGGTTGATAAATTGGATTGATTGGAACCACATCGTTAGCATGTGAATTTTGGTGGAATTTTAATAGCCACCAGGGGTGCACAAGATTTATGGTAGAGTCAGCTTATGATTTTCTTTTGGTTGAATGCTCATTTTAATGTCCTGTAACATACACTAGATCTTGCCTACTGTTCAATTTGTGCTGTGACGAAGGGCTTTAACATACTGTAAGTTCAGATCATTACATTTCATGTGAGATACAGTATATAACTAAAATATTATGCTTTACTTCAATCACTCTAGGGAAAAGTACAGTTTTATTGAAGACATGTAATGCAGTTACAACTCCAGCTGCAGAATCCTGCCTGAATGAGGCTCACGTGGTGGTGAATATTGCTCGTTTTTGATGGACACAGTCCCAGTCTTGGTTTTACCAAGAATATATTTAGACAAACTTGCATAGGAGTCACCTAGATGTTTACGACACTCCCTAGTGACAGTGAAATATTAAGTATTACCTGCATTAAGTTAGAGAAATGCAAGGGAAAGAAAAAAAGACCCCAACTTTAAGTTAGTGGTTCAGACTATGTGAGTGTACTGATTGAATGCTTCTAGGAAAGATGACAAGGAGGAAAAACAGACTATTAGGGCTAACTTGATCCATATGATAAACCCTGATGCCACTAGACAGAAATAATGAGATAATGTAATCCATCTGAAACACGAAGGAACAAAATGTTTCCTGTCGTAAGGCCCAAGCCTTCAACTTGTTACAGAGTGATGTGTACCCCTTGCCTGTGAATTAGTCATGTCTGCCAAATTGTCAGCACTCTCCAGGTTTTTCATAAAGTATAACAACATTTTTAACTATAAAATAACCACGTGTTTAAGGACAGTCTAGTAAAATGACACCAGGATCTTCACCATTGCTTGTTTTGCTATGGAGCCAACCCTTCTTGTAACAAAAAAAGCACACAGCAAATATTGCTGCAGACTTTTCTTCATGCACTGTTGTCTGGTTTTCTCTTTTTCTGCACAAAGTTTTACAGTACTACAGACTCAGATTATTTGCTGTACAGTTAGGAGTTTGAATGCGTAACATGTAACTTAGAACTAACAGATCCTCAGAACTAAAATTCCTGAGTCATCCAATCCACTACAGGAAGACCAACGCTGCTGCAGGTCAAAAGACAGCTAAGAAAATCAGGGACATTGTGGTGGGTTTGTCTTTTTCTTCCTCTGATACACAGTAAGCAGTTGACTGCACTCACAGTTGCCTGTTAGCAGCAGTCTGTGCAGGTGTAGAGCCAAGAATTCCCTATTTAGCATCAGCTGTCTATTGACCATTAAGCAAAGAATTTAGAAGTACAGTCAGTTATAACTGTTTTGCTAGAAGGATGATCCTCTGAACTTGCATTTCTGAGTGCACAGAGGCTCTCTACTGGAGGGCACGTTTAGTGATCATTTTGTAATTGTATAAAAACATCAGAAACCCAGAAATAAATGGAGCATTCTTGGGCAAATTAGATTAGCTTGAGCTCTTTCCACATGTGATTGGAGATGATCTAATTGGCCTGTGGCAGTAAGTAAGTTATACTGAGTGTTTGAATATAATGCATGTATGTTTACAATAATAAATGCATTAGAAGCAGTTTTATTGTTCATCTTTCCCTTAACATAGTTCCTGTTAGCATGAAGTGCATAGTATTTGCTGTGGCAAAATGGAATAGTGCTTCATACCATTGTAAATTATTTTCCTCTGCCTGCAATTTCACCTCTTCCTGAGATCTGTCCTTATTCAAAGGACAGATCTGTCAAAGCAGAACATTGTCGAGGTGTAGTAGTCACACAGAAGAGGTCTTTTGGCACAATTAAAAGTTATAAGCATAAACCACTTGCTACCACTCTGATGACAGGTACATATTATTAGCTACATTGCCTGACTTCACACACTCATCATTTGATTTCAAGTCCTCTTCATCCTCACAGACATCAGTGAATAAGCAAACAGCATCCTACAGCAACACACGAGGTTCTCCTTACAGTAGCATGATTGTTTCTGTATGGACCCGTTGGTAAAGCGAGGCGTAAGAAGTTACAAAGTCTGAGGCTTAGCTTTGTATAGCTCAGAGAGCCTCAAGAGAGCCACAACAGATGAAATCATGAACCCATCAAATTCTTATAGTTTCCTCCAGGTCTCAATGAGCTCACAACTTCCCCCTTCAACTTACTGTGGTTGCAACAGAATTTGTGAAGACGTCGATTAGATCCTCCGAGCACTAAAAATCATTGGGATTCATTTTCAGTATAGAAAACAATATCTTCTAATAAACCAGTCCTGTTATAATCCTACAATAGTTCATCTACCACCTTCCATCGTGTTCTTTTGATGACTACGAACACAAAGAGCTTTAAATAGATACATGGAGGGATGACAGGCTGTCTTGGTTTGAGGGCTGCCCTGACCCTAAACCGTGACACAGGCAAGGTGGCTAGGACATAGAATATCAGTTTGCTTTGTAATACTTTCCTTTTAGATAATAAATTTAACTTTGTGTTAAAATGAAGTAAAATACTAGATGGTATTGACTTGAGTGTATAGATAATAATAGTACTTTTTATTTTTTTTTCTTGAGGAGAAATTAGCACCCAGAAGAAAAAAAAAGAGCTTCTTGTTTTCAGCATCTCCAACTGTTCTCTATGCCCTTAAATCTCATTCAGCTACATTACCTGCTTCTTAGAACCAGTCCAACAAAGGTACAACAGGGATGAATTTTGCTGTTAGTTACAGAGAGCTTTCTCTGACTGATTTCAATCCTTCAACAGTTTTTTAGGTGTTTTGGAGGTCACAGATTCATGGTTACAGTTTGGCCTGCTATAGACAAGAAGCAGATCACAAAACCCAGTTCTGCAGACATACCCCATCATGGATCTCTTGGTCCTGACAAAGTAGTTTTAGCCTAATCACTAAATGATATTTCTTATAAAAAGATGAGTTCTGAAACTCTGTATTCACCAAATGCATAAGCAGAGACAAAAGAAACCACAAAGAAAAGAAAAAAAAAGGTTGCATTTCTAACCTCTAAAAACCCTAGAAAAGTATTCATATAGAATGTCTTGCTTTATCTAACTCTGTTTAGTTCTCCACTGCTGGTGTTATTTTTTACTTTAGGTAAAAGAAGCTACTACTCATACTCATAACAAAGATCACTGCCTTTCTCTTCACATATGTAAGAAGCTTTCTGCATGTTTGACCTGAAGGAAATTGCTTACTCATTGTAAATAACTATCCACGTGGTACCAGCTACCAGAGACCGTATACTTTCTGCATTTCCCCACTGCTGTACTTGGTGTGTGCACGACATAATGTGAGTGGGAGATTCGCCTTCCGTTGAGATGTTATCTAACTGCCAAAAGATTCAGAAGATTTCAGAATGGGATGAGTGCACCCAAAACAATTAATACAGCACTAGCAAAGCAGAATTTTTTCATACAGTTAGATTTTTCTTTGTCTGTTTTCATCACTGGTATCCCTTTTGACCCAAGGGTAGCCGCTGGGGCTGGGAAGTAAGAGGTTTGCAATTTGCTTCCACTTCAGATTAGGGCTCCCCTTTCTGCGGTTCCATCTGTTTATTCCAGTCCAAGTGCTCTGTAGATGGCAGGCATGAAGGAAGGGGAGCCAATTTATTCCTTCCTCATTCCAAGCCTCTTCTTGAACAAGTCTCTGCCCAGAAGCTCTTCACCCTTAGCTGTTCCTTTAAGTTTCTGCTGCGTTTGTGAAGCTTCCCGGTGGTTGCTCTGTGTTCTTCTGCAGCGTTCCTCCTCTGCTCCTTTAAATCACAACCTTCACCCCTACACCCCCACACTCCACTTCTCAGTAAACTGGGGAAATCCTTTCAAACAGGCGGTAGTCTGTTAGTCAGTTTGCATGTGGCCTGTTCAGGTTGATGATTCCTGTTGTTTGCACCATGGATAAACTTGACTGGTCCATTACTTACATTTATTATGGAGAACGAATACTACTGTGTAGCTTCAAAAGGTTTCTTCAAGCCTGGATGACATTACATTAGGCCAAATCACAGCTGTCCACATTTAACTAAAAAACTAAAAAAGAATACTCACTTTTTTTTTCTTCCCTCTGTGTGGTTTGGACACCATCTCCAACCCAAGCCCTTATCCATAGATTTTGTAGGAATAGAGCTGAACATCTTCACAAAGTGATCTCCCTTACAGTTGCTACTGGAGATCTTACTCATCTGGAAGGAGCTTTTCTTAAGAGAAAGTGTGAGACATGGATACCTGTTTACACCTAGTACTTCTTTCTAGTGCAGCTCAATGTAACAGCCTAACTCTTCCTCCTAGCTCAGTTTGCTTTAGCTCCTTACTTATCCTTACTTATGCTCCTGCTCCTGAAGGTTTCAGGCTTTTCAGGGCTATGATTCTTATCTCTGTGAAGTCCAGTTCAGAATGCTCTAGAACAGTAAAAACAAAACAACAAAAAAAGAAAACCCAAACAGTGTTGTCATGGCTGTAACTTCTCCTTTGCAAATACCGTTATATTTATCTTCTCATACAAACAAGAATCAGGTCCTAATTTTCTAATGGGTTTTGACATTACAAGAATACTTCAAATCAAAGATCTAAATTGTCTGCTTTTGAATTCAATTCCGAATTAAATGGAAAACGGCTTTCTCTCTTGGTATAAATCTCCAATGGTATTTGGCCTTGCTGACATTTACAGGACTGCTGCTCTATATTTTCATTATGAAAGGAGCACTCTCTCTGGGGAAAACACCATCAAACTGTAGCTCTTCTGGCAGCTTTCTACAGTCAAATATCTTTACATCCACTTCCTTTCTCATTATTTTGAAGTGGAAATCCCATGGCTGTAAACTTGAAAACACATTATATCAAGTCAAATCATGACTGTACTTACTGGATTTTTCTAGTTCTGGTGTCTCTGAGTCTAATTTAAACTTCATGTCTCACTTTCAGCTTGTTCCAAGATTTTCTCACCAGAAAGCAAGGCAGGAAACTAGTTAGCTTTGCCTTCTTTATTTTCATTTCAGAAACTAAATGCTTCAGGAAAAAGAAAAATAAAGAAAAGAAGAAGAAGAAAAAATAGATAATGCCCATTTGCCTTTTGTAGCATGAAATATATAAAGTTTTTAACATAAATGTGCAGTGCAATGCCCAGCTCTACACATCAGATTTGAGTCTGCAGGGGCTCCAGGTGGTCATTCAAAGCACCCAAGTGAAGAGCCTGTATTGATGGCATCGTGAATGCTGCTCAGACATGAAACCAGAACCCAGGATTACAGGGACTGCCACACAGAAACATATCAGTAGCCCATCTATCCAATCTCTGATTTCCAGCAGTAACCACATCAGATCCTTCAGCTGATTCATAGATAAACACGTGAAATCCTGAACCAAGTTGTTGGGCAATAATTAGGTAGCAAGCAGAGCTCCTTAATTAATCCTCAATGAATGATTGAGGGTTTGGATAAGTTCATCTGTTTAAATCTTGGCTTTGGTAGTCAGGTACTCATCTAAGGTTGTTACACGCTCAGCCTTATGTGGCTGTTAGCAAACCTTGCTAAAAAATATGCCACAAGGAGTTCAAAGGGCCAATTGTATATTCAGTGAAAAAGAGTTCATTTGATTAATGTTAAACTCGCTGCGTTCCGGATTCTGCGTACAGCTTGTTCAGGTTCCTTTCTGGACCATCAGTCTCTGTCAGCCCATGAAGTTTGAAATTCTTATCTCTGTGAAAGCTGGAGTGCAGGTAAGTACAGGGCTGTTTCATAAGCAGGTCACAAAGAACCTCTGCTTTGTTTGTGAGTTTGTTTTTATTATTTCTGAAGGGTTTTGCTCTTTTCAAAAGAAATTATTCTAGTGCTGTCAAGGCAGAAACACTTTTTCAATTTTTTCCCCTTCCAACTATTAGAGAATTTGAGGATTCAGCAATATTTTCTTTTCTTCCAGCTTTTCACTGTTGTTCGTCCCACGACCGTTGTTTATGAATGAAGAACAGCTATAAAATGAGGCTGATAAAGCCTCATCTAAAATCATTATCAGCAACTACTTCCTGGGTTTGGGAGTACAATAGATGAATAGTGTATTCTGCCCCTGAATGCTGCTCATCTTATATAACGAAGGAGCTTTCACAAAAGTGCCAAAACCTCTCCCCTGAGCACTAGTCAGCCTTAAGATGTACCGAAATTTAAAATAACTTATTCAACAGACACATCACTCGCTCTCATTTGTTTAAATCAGGTTTGCATGAAATGTAAAGCGCAACTTCTGTTGAGCTTACCCTCCCCTGCATGAGATGTTTAAAGGTTGGTTTGGGATTAAAAATGAATTTGAGGTCCCTGGGCTAAATTCTGATCTAGCCTTTCACCAATGTCATGCATCACCTGGCACAGAATGGAACGTCTCTGGGTTATATCAGTATAAGTAGGTCTGTAAATTTGGGGCCCAAGTTACTATGACAATAACTTCTTTTTACTCTGCAAATATTTATATACAGTTTGTAATGTTTTTGGCGCGTATTTTCTAGGTTTGTTCCAAGGTAAAACATAATAATTTCTCTGAGAAAACACAGATTTTGAGGCAAATATAAAAGTTAACTGCTCTACTCAAAGATTTGCATTCAGAAGCATCATCGTTTGAAGAGTAGAACGAGCTTCTATCGGCAAAAATTAAAATATTTTGCCAATGCAGAACAGTGAGTGACTTTAATAGTGCACAGCTTCCACTGAAATTCAGCAGCAATTAGATGCATAAGCCAAAGACTATTAGGCTTCTCCAGAACCTTTAAGCTTAAAGCTTCTAGTCTTTATTGACAATTCTACTTTTATCACCCTTACTAGCAATGAACTGAAAATATTTTTCGGTAGTACTGCTCCTTTTGTCATCAGTTTTACCACGAGGTGAACACAGCAACAGCAAAGATTAAAATGCAAATATTTTTCCTAGATTCATGGAATTTTGTCATAAAGCAAAGTGTTTACAATTAAGCTACTTCTGTAACTTTCCGTTCGTCTTTGTTCGGTGTTCATTAGTAAGAAGTGAGTGAATTCATTCAGTTTCACTCATTTTACTAGAATGTCTGCATTCTATTAATGGCAAAACCAACTGGTTTTGTTTTCCTTTTCGATGGACTATATATATATTCACTCACAACACCCACTATTTCCAGAAAAATCAGCATTTTCCCTTTATTTACTCAGATGAACAAAGTTTCGTTTATTTAGCATACACCGTCAAACAAAAAAAGTTTGTGGCACATTTTCAAGACCGCCTTGATGAAACATGCTCTGTAAATATCAAGTGTTACTTCAACAAGCATTTAATTATATTCTTTTCCAATCGGTAAATATAAATCAGAATGAGACTGCACCCTGAAACATGGGAAAAAAAGAAAACAGATAAAATGATTTAGAATTAAACCCCTGGATCCAGATATCTCTGCTTTGGTATCAGAACGATCAGTCACGGCTTTTAATAGACCTCTTTTTAATCTTTGAACAAAGAACCAGAGTTGAATTTGGGCTCTGTGTTCTTTTTAGTTATTATTTTGTTTGTATTAACAGAAGTGGGTTAGGGGTATAATAGAAAATAAAATGTCTTTGGTGCTAAGCATTTGTAATCTAATAAACAATACTCGGGGAGAAGATGACAACAATGACAGAGCAGGAATCAGCTACTTTTGCAGGGTAATATAGAGGGTAGTGACCTGTAGGTGTTGTTCTTATTGCCTTATTTTTAGCAGCTCTTTGTGGGAAGGCCTAGGCTTGCAGGTCACTGGGAAAAACCTCGAGATTTAAAGAAAGCTTCAAATCATAGCCCATAGATCTGAGTGCTTTATCACAAATCAACTCGTATAACAAATCCGATAGTACTTGTGCCATCAGTTAATGACAGGATTAAGCACAATGGCCTGGATGCTTCTTTGGCTCAAGAAGACCATAAAGCACAAGTCTTACAAGCTGGGAAGAGGAATGATCCCTCCCCACAAACTCTGATTTTCACAGTTATTTCATAATATCTGTCCCTCTGCTAGAGACATAATACTAGGCTAGATAGACCTTCGATCTCCTGCTCTGTGAGCTCACATAGGCTTTGATTATCATCCTATGAAAGTTTAACTTCAAATATAGCCTGTTCTCACTGTGTCCTGATTCCTCATCTACTGTTCTCACTTTTCCTTACACTCCCCCGTATGCAGCCACATTAGCAAAGAATAACCACCTCGCATGGGGTTTAGCTAATGCTGCTTCCTACGGGGGCTGGATGTGAATGGGGAATGGCATTTGATAATCTCTGACTCCATTGTAAATGAAATTTAAATTAAAAGCAGCTGTTTCTTTTAAAGTGAAAGACACATCTGCATTAAATATAATACAACTTCATCTGGCTTGGGCTGTCAACACTTCAGTGAGTGTGAGACAGAAGATTCATATGGTTTTGGTCTTGTCAGTGACTGTCAGCCATTTCCTAAAGCTTTTGAAATCTTTTCAGAAAGGTGGGCAGGAATTGATTTAAGTAATTTTAAATAGTTAAATAACAGCTTTTCTTTCTCCCCCTTTCAAAGTATGCGGCTCGATGGATTTGGATAGTTGACAACAAAGGTTATCAATACATAAGGAGTGTTTGCCTTTGATGGTGGCGTCTCATGAGCACTGGATTAACCAACAACAAAGGAGGCAGTTGGGAACCAGTCAGCCCCAAACTCAAAGCCACTCCTGGGAAAGACCTTTTCTGGAGGTTGGCACATGGGTGTTGCAGCTGTGAAAGCTCAGAATGTGAGTGGCTACAGGTGTTGGCTTTGGGTTTTTTTCTCCACATATATTTGTAGGAAAATGGGCATCAGTGCCAGGGACAAAGAAAGGTTGTGCCAAGCTGTTATAGAAAAGAAAAAAAAAGAAAATTGCTTGTGACACAATACAATCTGTATTGCTTGTATGACAGTTATATGGTGTTCTGGAGAATTCTGTTTATGAATAATAACAGCGGTTCTGGCAATGTTGGCGGTAACACTCAATGGAGAGTCAGACAAAGGGCATTTTGTTTCACGTTCCTATCTTTGGTAGTCAGGCATTTTGGAATCCTATAATCACAGTGTTTTCCTTTCCTAGATTCAATTAGGTCTTTCGTCCAGTCCTGTACGTTTGTTTCTCCTGGTTTAAGCAAGATTATCTAACAGAGTTTTAAATTAAATGCCCTTAAAATGACTCATTCCAGTGTGATTGACTGGGTGGGTGAAACTGACTCCATCTTCCAGGGAGAAAAAAAAAGGAAAGGAATGGAGATGAAAAGGAAAAAAGATGGACATGAAATCTCTTTTGAAGCAATTTTTACACAAATATTTTATCTGAAGTAGAGACAAGGATCACTTCCTATCACTACATTGCACTGATAAAGGGGTGCAAGCCACAAATTCAGTAAATTGAAAAAATGGATGTTGCTTCAGGAAAAAAAAAAAATCTATTTAAAAAAAAAAAAAAAAATCTGATCATTTGGCCAAATCAGATATGTCTTCTTCTGGAGAATACTCTAGAATTCTGAAATCTAACCTTGAAATCCTTTAATTCTTGAACAAATTCTCTGTGGCATGGCAATGACATCTTGGAATACATTTCCTTACTAGGACTTCCCTGCTCATCTGGATCTTGGCAGAAGGAGAGAAGGAGAAACACGGTCCAAATGTCTGTGTAGCACAGAGGTAGCAGGGTCAGAGGAGAGGTGCTCTGGAGAAAGAGAGGGATCCACTGCCCAGGCTGCTGACCCCAGCATGGCAGTCACACAGCAGACCTGGTACTTTGACATCTCCTCAGATGCTCAATGGGTGATGCCTCTTCCCTGGGATCCTGAGAACTAAAAACACTTTGAAAAACAAATATTATCCTCCCTGGTATAATTTTAGACTATTTCTCATTCTTTTCTGGCCCACTTTTCTATTTGTTCACGTGGTGTTTTAAAACAAGATCCTAGAAACAATCCCCAAATAGCTCATCCATGTCACGTGTCTTGTGCTAGAGACTGATTGACAGAGACTACAGTCTTCAGAGAATTTGGTGGAACTTGGATTCCTCTGCAGGCTTTCCTCTTTTCTTTAAAGAAACAGACAATATGAACTGTGGACAGTGGAATAACTTTCCAATCCAGTCTTCCATTTGGGAAATCTTTCTTTAAAAGTTAGAATCCTGGACCACAAAAAGAGGATCTGTGCACACAAATAGCCCACATCTGTCTGTAGAGTATGTTGGATTTTACTACTGCTTCTCAGGCAGGAGAATGTTTTTCTTGTATGCTTAACAGGTCTGTTTAAGTGATACTAAATGAAGCAATGAAGAGATAGATGGGATTTGCTGCACTAATTTGAAGTATACCAGGGTTTGGTTTTGAGAAGAGCCAGTGTCTGACACTTTGCAACAAGCAGAAAAAAGAAGAGGCAACTGGGGAGTAACCTTCCTATCAGCAGTGGATATCCTCCTAACCTTCAATAACAAACAATAAACTTAGACCTTGAAGCACAGAAATTAGTGTCACTTTCAGATTTGAAATTGTGACACCTCGGGAGATAGTTACTATCAGCAAGTACATCCTTATAGTAAATGGTACTGTTCTTTCTGAGGACCAGTTTGAGCTATTCAGTTAGTTTTCAGGGTATGGTTCCATCTTCTTTAGTCTCCAGCCCACTCTTGCAAAGCAGTGATCCTTCATCTTTTTTTCTGTGGGGACTTTAGCTGTACATATACTGAACTTTTTGCTATTTGTTTGGGAAGTCTGTCAGTCTAACTTGTGGGATTTCTCCCTGGAGGCTTGTATTTTTGCACCTCTGGCTTGACCTTTGCTTCAAACCTTTTTCATTTCTTCCATCATTTCTCCTTATTACTAATAACCTTCCCAGCTGATCATTTATCAAAGCAACTCAGTAATCCTGTTTCCCCCATCGTCTGGATACAAACCCTAATAATTTAGCACCTTTTTCTAAAGAAATACAGATCTTTCTCAGAGTGCACATTCCTGGACTCCACAGTCCAGCAGCCTTCATTAACTAATTCACAAAGGTTTTCCCTGATGAGACCTAGAACCACCTTTATAGGCCTGCCGTGGTTAATTCTTCTGTTTAACACAAGCCAGGTTAATCTCTGGCTAGCTCACACAAGGTGTGGAGCCAGTGGTCTTTCCTCTTTCTTCTTTGGTGACCACCTGGTGAAGGAAGCAGGATTGCCCTGGGCTTAGCCATGACCTCCAGTTTCTACCGAGGGGACCTTGGCTGCCATCCCTAGACCTGCCCCTCTCGGGGCGGTGGGATGCACCGTAAAACTGTGTCATGATTAGTGGTAACTGGTACATCAAACCAGATTCCTGCTGTTCAGAGCTTGACTAATAGGAGGGAAATAAGTGTTGAGAAAACTAAGACACTTTCTGACAGGTATTTTGAATTTTATATATGTCAAGAACCTTTCAAGAACCTTTCAATTGCTCTGGGTTTTGCTTTGGGTAAAAAAAATCTTTTTTCAGAGTCCATTCTCTGCTGTGTCAGCTATCATGTGCTCCAGAAGTAGACTATAAATCAACACCTCTCTTTCCATGGAGCTCTGTCAGAAGCTGTGATTGAGCTAGTGAAGCACCCTGGGAGAAGAGGGGAGCAGAGCTGGCGCACAGACCTGCGGCAATGTGCTTCTGCTTCGTGCAGACACAGCTCATGGAGGCTGGGGACCTGTCCCATGGCAGGCTGTGGCACCTGAGACTGCTCAGCAGTTTCATATGTCCCACCCGTGCAAACCAGCTGAATCACCAAAGAATCATCAGTGGGATTTCCAGGAATAAATTTTTTTTTTAACATATTGGGGACACCATCAGTGGACCCATTTCTGTTTTGATCAATACCACAGCTGTCTGACATTGCACAGATGATTTCTGAGATACTTCTCTACGTGTCATCCTATCAGATGACAGAATATACATGCCATTTTTAGATTATATACCTAAAGCCTAACAGGCATGTTAGCTAGTATATGACAGGCAAAACTAAAATGTTAAGAACTGTGAAAATTTGGAATAAGCTTGGATATGCATGGCCAGTATAATGTAGAAATCTGCTATGTGAAATAATAGAAGCTCTTTTTCACTGTTTTAAAACATACCAAAAAAATAAATTAAGACATTGAGGAAAGGGATTGAGTCACTAGTCTCTTAGCCAGAAAGCCACCAAAAGCTTTTGTAATTATTGGTAGGCAGATTATTCCTGCAACCCTTTATTATTTAACCGCACATTGAACAACCATTTGTTTCACAGCATTAAACCCTGAGGACCAATCTGGTAGCTGCTTCTGAGAAAACACATGAAGGTTAATCCCAGGCTAATATGAGAGTTTAAGAGGGCAGCTGTCCAGGCAAGAGTTCATACCTCCGTACAGCTTGGCTTGGCAAAGTCTGTTTCATTTTATAGGTTAAAATCTGCCTTATTCTGTTCATTGTGTCTCACAATGAACCACTCCTACTGGTACGGGTAGCCCGGGTTGTCTAGAGAATTCATTCTCCTGTAATTATTTACAGCTTTTATAGGGCTTTAAAATACAACATGTTGCAGCAAACCGTTTTTCTTGGCTTGTCAATGAAAACAAATATCTCTATATGTCCCTCTTGCTTCTTGTCAGCATTCCTCTCCCACAGTGTTGGACTAAAGTACCATCAGCTATTGCATATGTGAGCCAAGGAGTATCTAGGTTTTCATACACAGGATTTAAAAGTACTGTTTGGAAGCACAACTAGAGGTTTTGATCTAGAAAAGCAATATACTCTGGAGTAGAATGATGCATTACACTCTTTTCACATCTCCATTCTTGGGAAATAGATAACATTACTGTGATATGGCCAGTCACATCTTACATAAAGGGCTACATGTTATGAACTATAACAGAGATGGGATCCAGAATGTCTACTGACAGTGCAGTACAGCACTTCCACACAGAGCTTTCTTACAAAAGTGAAGTGCAGTTTTGGTAGTGGATTCCTCATTCCTGCATGTGTTGACTATATTTATTTCGTGGAAGAGATTAATGGAATGTTTAAACAGACATTTTGCAACCTTCATCCTCGTTGGTAGATGCTTTTGTCTTTCTGTCTTAGCTTGAAGCATCATGTGTCTTTCAGTGGAGCTACTTGACAGTTGACATTTTCTGCTTTTACTTCTACTCCAGCTGCTAATTGCATATTTACAATCCTTCAATCAAGAGGAAAAGAGAAACAGATTAGAAAAATTTTCAGTCCGTCAAGCAAACCATACATATAATGAAACATCCACTCATTAAACATAGAGAACTTTTATAGCTTTAATAATAAGTGTTATAAAGGGCACAAAGGTATTATTAATTCTGAAGGAATGCAGGACTGGAAAAACAATAACTCATTTTGACAGTTGCTATGAAGACTATTACCAAATGTTATGTTTACTTGACTAAGTTCAATTTATAAAACAAGACCCATAAAAAATCTACAGCCTAATCAATTGAGATGCCCTGTTACAAACAACAGCTAATGGAGTGAGGTTCTGATATATTGATTAATGATTGAATTCTGATCGTGGATTTTACAAAATTAAGATAATTAGTAATGTGGGCTGCTTCTGTACATTAACTGAAACAGTGTGGCCATGCATTGAAATGATAAAATAAAGATTTAACACTACTTTTTTTTTTTTTTTTTGATAAGTTAAGGAAGTAGATAAATCTGACTGTGCAGTTATCTTTCTAAAAGGAATTCACAAAGGTGTGTTTATTATGCAAATATAGATACAGGAGCTTTTGTTCACTTGCTGTAATCACCAATTAAATTCCTCCATACATCGCTCATGAAAATTATATTTGGGGTTCATAAGAAATTCTCTTCTGGTTTTGAGTGAGCTGGTTGCAATCCGGAACATAATCAAGCAAGCTGACAGTGTGTATGATTATATACGATACCGCTCCGCAGGAGACAGTTCCCATATTGTAGCTGCACCCCTCCGTTCCTTATTGGCAAACATGTGCCTGGAACTCATTGCAATCTTACAACTGGCATTTTGAAATACTGTGATTTCTTTTCCTTGTAGTCAGGACTTGGATTCCCCATAGGATTTATGCACACTGCATTGTATTATTCAGTAGATGTTCATGACTTCCACTGGTATTGGGAAACACTATGCGTATACATTCGGAGTAGAATTTGTCCTGTAGTGGATTTCAGAAAAAATAACATATGGTTACCTTAAAACAGGAGGTTAACAAAATAGGAAGTGAAAGACAAGGAAGGGAAAACAAGCAATTTTAAAACCATTCACGCAGTAGGCTTGATCCCGTTTCCATTCTCTCCATAGTAAATCATGAGTTTACTTTACAAAAGTCAATACCCGTTGGCATAAAGCTGGTAGGAAATCAAACTGGATCCCATCCTGCTCCCAAACCTGAAATACTCTCTTCATTTTAAAGCAGCCATTGCCCTGAAACCTGAAAAGTGACAGATGCATTCAAACCATTTGTTAGGTCACAAAATAATCTTCATAAGACCATAAATGAGTGTGGCAATAATAACACCACAATAATCTAAAAAGGCTAACTGGTGCTTAGGGCACTATAATGGGACTCACAAGCTCTGCCAAAATAACATCGACAAGTCGCTATCCCTCTCCGAGGCTCTGTCTCCATGAGCTTAAAATGAGGATACTGATACTGTTAACAGCTTTGATACCTGCTGACAAAAAGCAGAGGGAACTATATCAATACAGCTTATCAGTTATACCAGTTGGACGGGGATACAACCAGTGGAGTGGGGCCAGCTCCTGGGGATGCACAGGCAGAATATCTCTTTGGATCCCAAGGCGCTCACTATCACCACATCTGCTGCTTCTTCCTGTTCAGAGGATGTTTTTCTCTGTCTAAGTGGGATAAGATCTGTTTTACTGATGGTACCTGCTCCCTCACCCTCATTCACCAGAGGAGGGGTTAAGAAAGTCCATTCACCTGATCCTCTGCCGGCAGCTGCAAGCTGTCTTTGGCACTGAGCGGAGCAGATGTGGTCTGCTCACTTCCAAAAGCAAATCTGAGCAATGATGATTAGTGCTGCCCTCAGCCAGATCAAATAAACCTTTGTCAGAGCCACTTCAGATCCAGCTAATGTCCAGCCAGGGCAGAAGACCATGCTGAGGTCCTCAGGGCAGAGCCTGCTGATCTCGTCCGAGATTAGGATGTTCCACTCGGAGGAGAAAGCACTGGGGTTTGGGAGGCCTCTTGAACCAAAGGGGCAAATCTGGATGGCTTTTGGGCTTGCAGGTGATTCTAGTAGATTGATGAATAAAGATGATGAGAAATAAATTAAAAAATGAAGAATGAAATCTAAAAGAAATCCCTGACTTTGTGCACAGCGCCTGTTAGAAAAGGTCATCTGGTTTACAAGCCAGGAAATGCAAAATGAGACTTGTAAATAGTGTCACACTTACGGAGTTGATTCAACATGAGGAAAAAATAACCCTGGAAAAGAGTTGCAAAACACACTAAGAGGCTTATTTTGTCATTTTAAATATTTTCAAAAATGTTATTCTGGTTAAAAATTCATCTAAATTTACATTAGCACTATTTTGCAAGTAAATGAAGGACATTAAAGTGAAAGAAAACATTTCATTTGGGTTCAAACAAAATGTTTTTTGGATCCAAAATACTGTCTTAATTTCAGCCAGAGAACTGAAAACTGTGCAGTTATTTTCATAGCTTTCACTGTAACGTAATTTTTAAATTTCATTTCTGCACCATTTCCCATCTCTCCTATAAAAAGCACTCATTTTTATCACAGTGAACTGTAAGCTTTTCATTTTGTCGTAAACTGCCATCCTCTTTTTAAAATGGTGAATTCAGTGACTGGTTGTCATCATTAGTAGCATTATTATTATTATTACTTGGGGGGTTTCCATTGTGACAATGTCATTTGCTTTTCACTATTCTCCTTTTTTTCTAAAACTTGATACTTATTTAAATCACGCTCTCTCTCTTTCAGTTACATTCTTATTTTTATATTTAAGGTAGAATTGAGTGAAAGCTAACAACACCAGTGACAATTTTCAATAGCCCAGTTTAGGGAAAAAATTTTCCAAATATTCATTGAATCACTTGGAAATTTATTAATCTATTGAAAGCTGTAAGTTCATAAGAACTTTTCTAGATATTTTTTCTCCTTATTTTAGCTCTAGTTATCTTTTTTCTCATGCTTCCTTTTTTTTCTAGCACTACTTTTTCTTCCTTCTCTTTCCTTCTAGGTCTGAATCAGAAAGGTCTATCTGCAATTTAGATTTATTGGAACAGAGGTAAAAAAGAATAGGAGCAACTTTTCACTGTCAGATTTGTACAAAGGAGTCAGTGCAAGTGAAAGCCAAGTTCTTTCCCATTTATCTCTTATTCTTTTTTATCTCTATTCACTTTCTCTCAGTCCTTTCCATCCCTCTTCCTTGCCTTCGTACTTTTTTTCCCCCCTGTATCCCTACTTTTATTTTTCTTAACCATCCTTCACACATCCCTACTTATTATCCACGGACCTATTCAGCCACAGAAGTCTTGAATGTTAAGTGTGAGAAAGTGAAAGAGAGAGATTGTTCCAATGAGCACGATGATAGATGATTTTCAGCAAGGGTGTTTTCACTTGAAATGTTTTCATATTTTCAGCCAAAAATGTTCCCATCCTTTCAATATGTTAAAAAATAACCTCTGAAGTGTTGATGTTGGTGGTGTATATTACTATTGTTACGGAAGCCAGCCAGAGGGAGGAAATGACCTTTAAAATGAGAAGAAAATTCTCATTCATTTTTGACTCTTCCCTGCTTTCCATTTGCTCAGCGTTTTCTCATTTTCTTCTCTGTACTTTTACATCCTTCTGCCAGTTCCCCTACACTTTTCATTTTCATTTTTTGGTGGTTAATGAATTTAAGGTTTACAATGCACTTGAAATCCACTTTATTAACCTAATGGGAATGGAAAGTGCAGGAATGAAGTTGAGGTGATCTGTACCTTTCTCAACTCCACAAAGCCATTGGAGAAATTAAAGCAAGAGAAAGAGTGTGGAAAATATGTGAGCACAGTTACCTCCTGGGCTGCAGTTTCATGGGAAAGCACATCCATTACCACACTCACAAACTGGTCTCTAAGCATTTCAGGGTGCTGTCGTATGACAGTACGTTGTCTGTGGGGTCACACTAAAGGGTTTTCTTGACGTTGTGACGGTTCACATGAAGAAGAAGGTGCTGTGGATATTTACTACCTATCAGGAAGACCTTTCTGCCCTCTTTGCTGGAGGCAAAGCTGGTGGCATTGGGTACCTGCTCCTCTAGGACAAAGCCTGTCTGGACATGACTGGAGCAGACAGAAAGGTGCTCTGCATTACCCTGTCTTAGAATCACAGAATTATTTTGTTTGGAGGAGACCTTGAAGATCATCAAATCCAACTGTTAACCCAGCACTGCCAGGGCACCGCTAAACTATGTCCCTCAGCACCACAGCTCCACGGCTTTGAAACCCCCCCAAGGATCACAGGGGCACCACCACTGTCCTGGGCAGCCTGGGTCAGCCCTGGACAACCCTTGCAGGGAAGAAATTTTTCCTCATGTCCAACCTAAACCTCCCGTGGCACAACTTGAGGCTGTTTCCTCTTGTCCTGACACTTGTTACTGGAGAGCAGAGCCTGACCCCACGTGGCTCCAGCCTCCTGTCAGGGAGCTGTTGAGAGCGACAGGGTCTCCCCTGAGCGTCCTCTTCTCCAGGCTCAACAACCCCAGGTCTCTCAGCTTCACAACCCTTCCCCAGCTTTGTTGCCCTTCTCTGGACACACTCCAGCCCCTCAATGTCCTTCTTGGAGTGAGGGTCTCAAATCTGAACACAGTATGTGAGGTGCACAGTATTGTGCCTTCATGTGAGACAGAATGGAGCAAGAGTTACTGAGGAATCTGTGTCTAACCAGACCAGCACACAGACCCACATCATTTCAGTTCCCATGTCAAGTTCGTACTTTGGGAAGAACCATCTATACATACCAACTTCCTGTGCACTGCAGCACCAAAAAATCTCGAGAGGAGATACGGTGTAACAGTATCTGTGTTGCAAACCAAATCAAGAAGTGCTGAAGTATCTCTTATAAATACACTTCTTTGAGAACAGAATCTGCAGAATGGATTCTTTGAAAAAAGATTCAGACATATGCTCCCTCCTCTGCTAAGTGCCCTGAGAAACAAAGCTTCAGATGTCAGCAGAAAGTTAATATAAAGAGCTGGGAAACCTTACAGGGAGCTTGTAGAACAAATTCCTTAAGGAGTTTGACCTTATATGAGCTTGTATAATGTTGTAGGAGGAAAATGAAAAAAACCAAGGGAAAGACGGTGAAACAACTAATATCTGTCCAAAAGGATAGAAAAAAAATCAATATTCTAGATTTATTTAATGTTTTTGCTTGAAATAGGTTTCAAAAGAGGGAATCTTTGCTTTATCTCTACATCTCCTCATATGAACACAATAGAAGGAGATTGAGATAGGGTTTGTTTTTGAATGATCCAGGGAAGCACTTGACTGTCTTTGTCCTTCACAGCTTCTGGTCCAAAACTATTTTACTGATTGCACGGAGACAAGCGGTGTGTGGCATCTGACAGTGACCATGACTGAGAAATTAAGAACACAATACACATAATTTGAAATGATTCACTTCTGGGATTCTTCATTATTCTTAAATTGGGACTTTCCTGGCCATACAAATTTGGGAACTTCACATTCCGTCGCTATGGCTCAAACTGATCCAATGAATCGACAGAACCTATCTTAACAACCTTACTTGAAACAGCACTTCTAAGAATAAGTCTGGATTCTTCAGATGTGGCTCTTTCATTGGCCCACTTGTGCACCTCATGCAGGCTGACACCACACAGACATGGGCTGAGCCCAGGTTTAGCCTGGAGTGACCACAGAATTCTGAAGAATATCGTCTTCCTTGCAGTTTTATATAGTTAGATACAGATGCTCTGTGTATTCCCTGAACCCTTTGCAGTCAGATGAGAGTCGCTTTTGGATTTTGTTTGTTTGTTTTCAAGAACGTACCAAGTCAGACTGTTCTTTTCCCTGAAATGTATTTGTCCTGTACATGAAAGAAAGTGGGGAGAGGTGGAGCTGGCTGGCATATTCTGAACTACTATATATTGCAGAACAGGCTTCCAGTTGTCAGCGTCTGCACCCTGTAGAAGTATGGTTTCAATTTTACTTTTGAAATCTGAGTCGAGCAATGTTGCCAACACATATTTTTCCCTGTCAAAACATTTCACTTATTCCTGAGTCTGTAGACAGCTTTTAGGTTACATCTTTTCCCCAATCTTATTGAAACAGGATCTTCATTTCTTTTGAAATCATTTTTCATTAGTGTGGGAGCAAAAAGTAGATACTAGAGCAGATAAGTGGCAGCACCTGGCTTAAAGATGGTCCATCGGCTCTTAGTTTCTGTGTGATCCTTTCTGGTAATTGGAGGATGAAAACCAAAGTAGCAATCACATTCAAATCAGGATAGGTGAAGACATTATCTTCCTCCTCTACGCCTCTAACGCTGCCTGTGCTCCCTCTTCTTCCACTAAGAATGTGGAAAAAAAAGCAGACTTAAGGGTTCACGTGCTGCCTCAGCAAGAGATTTTTTTGACTAATTTTGTCATGATGAGGACTGGCTCACTGATTAATTAGGCTTAAATTAGCTTAAAAGGCATGGAGTTTTTGTGTTTTGTGAATGACTTGTAAACACATTCCTCTGTTTGTAGCTTCCTTAATTATTGTCAAACATATGTACACATTTCAGTCCAGAGCATTCATGCAAATGATTGCTTCAGCTATTTGCTGTTCACTAGCTGTTGTTCATGGCATGGAGCAAAGTCACATGAACGACATTGTGTGATTCCTGCTTCCTAACTGGATGTCTGGCAAGACAGTGAATAATAATTGGACACTACCAAACAATGCAGTTTCACTCCCCCACCCCAAAACAAGAAAACACACACAAAATAAAATAACAAACACATGGAAAAAAAAAAA
>JANHGN010027079.1:0-23190 GCA_024605025.1 Megaceryle maxima
ATAATTATATAAAATAATAATATTTAGATAATTAGATTTAAAAGATTTAGATAATCTTTGCACAAGATTACAAACACAAACATTCTCAACTCCATCATCAATTTTCCTCCAGAATGAACAGCAAAATAACGGCCAAATCTAGTCAAAATGAAGGGTTAAACACAGTAAAATACTAGACAAGTCAATATTTGCTTTTATGAAAGCACCTTGCAAGGAAGTGTTTGTCTGAGACCTCATGGGTTCTCAAAATATTTATAGATTCTCAGAGTGATGAAGCAATGAGATAAATTCAGAGCATGTTTTACTATAAATGAAATACCACATCGCACTGAGATACAGCAAAATGATCAGATATGACCAGTCCTTTAATTTAATCTGTTAAGAAGTAGTAGTCACTTAGCATAAATAAGTTTTAAATAGAATTAATCTCTCAGAGCCAATCACAACACCAGGACGCCAGGGTATTACCATAATATTGCATAATTTGTTACTCTGTTTGGATAGCACTACTTGCAGCGCATGAGTAGCTGGATTTGCTGAAGCCTTAGGCCACAAGCTGTGAACTTTCGTCTAGCTATGCTAAACTTTTACCTAGTTAAGCAAAAAAAGGACCTCTAAAGCTAGCGCAGACCAGAAGATAAGGAGGCTACAAGCGTCAGCAGAAGTTGCAACTCAACAAGATAACAACCTGCCTGGAGACAGCAAAGGAATCCAATACAGTGTTAGAAGATCCCAGACCAGAAATCACCATTGGACCAAAGGACTCATGAAAGACACATGAAGAATGTGTCAGGGGTGGGTGCATAGATTGTAAGGGTATAATTGCTCAAAGATTTCTTTCTTTGGCATCCCTCTCTGGAGGCACCCAGCTTGAGTTGTGGGGTTTTTTTCCAGCTGTACTATCTGAATAAACTATTTTTTCTTAATATTTGATGTCTAAGACTCTGCTACAGAAAATTGAGGGTTCAGATAGTGAGGATACTATTGGACACCTGGATGGTGCAAAATACCTTAACAAACCAAAGGGAAGGTATTTTTGGTGCTTCATGCAGAAAGAGTTTTGCTGCAGCTCTGCATCAGGGAAACTGGGTACTAAAGGAACTGCTGGAAGGAGGCAGCAGCAGACACTACTGGGGTGAAGCAGAAACATAGTAAGGTTTTCTCATAAGAACAAATTCGGGTGTTTTGAAATACAGAGCCTGGTAACAATATTGCCAAGGTCTGAACTCTAGTGGGTACACTGTCCTGCTCTCAACATCTCAACAGAAAAAAAAAAAGCATCAGAAAATCAGTCTATAATTGTTGTGTCCAGGAAAAAAAACTTCACCAAGGTGTGTTCACCCAGGGCAGAGGGGTGAAATAAGGAAAACATGGTACAGGAACAAACTGTGAAGAGAAAAGGAATGGGGAGTACAGAGTCCCATTAAGAACAGAAGTGGTGCTTGAGCTGAAGAAAAGAGGAGGAAAGAATCAGAAAGGAAAGAGAAGCTGGAAGGAAGACAGCAGCAACAAAGCCAGGCTGAGATACAAGGTAGAAGGAATAATTGTCTTTGTGATGTCCCTCAGAGCTTTTTCCCTCTGTAGTACACTGCACAGTGGGATACTTCCTGTCTCCACAGCAACCAGCAGAGAGATGACACCTTTCATCCCTGGCTGCACTGACTCCTTTCTCTGGACAGGAGCCCTCAAAATTGCCACTCTTAAATATGTCAGTGTAGATAACTGGCCTGGATGGATCTTAGGAGACTGCACTTACTGCAAGTCCCCACCTTGGAATAGGATCAGCTACACCTGTGCTTTATAGGTTTGTCTAACCCTTTTTTTTGTGGATCACACTCATTTTGACTTCTACCACATATCACAAGTTCCACAATGTGTTGTCTCCTCCCGTTAGCTGTAATTTACTTTCTGTTCATCTCAGCAGTATTTCCCAGTTCTTAGAATTGAGAGAGAATAGAAAATCATTAGTCAAGATATGTGTACACCATGGATTTATACAGTGGCATAATGATATTTTCTGTTTGGGTTTTTTTGGGTTTTTTTGGTGGTGGTGGTTGGGTGGGTTTTTTGTGAGTTTTGTTTTGGTTTTTTTTCTCTTTTGTGTTTTCCTGGGAAGAAAGGAAATGTAGCACATTCATTGTAGACAGTCATTCTCCTAGTAACTCACACGAGTCTGTGACATGCTGAAATGGCATTTAGAGCTCTAGTGCCTTAACTCCAGTCACATTCACCAGTCCAGCTGCCACAGTCACATTCTGTGTTGAAGCCCAATGGGAATGTCCACTGACAGGTATTTCTAAACAATGAGAAACATTTAATGGATGAAATTGTAACACACATGCTAATTTTAAATATTGCAGATGGCGTCTCAGCTGAAAAAATAAACCCTTGAATAAAGTTTTGTGAGGCTTTAATCAAACTGAGCCTCTCTTGTGGAATAATCTCCAAGAACTGTAACTGTGAACAGTGTAATTATCCCAGGCTGAAACATGTTACAGTATTCAACTTCAGTGCTCTGCCAGTGTTTCCAGTGCTGGTTTTATTATCTTTTTATTTTCACAGCTACTTACATTGTGCATTGAAGGTCATTCAGAAGTTTCTAGTGTGTACATCTTTATTTGACATTTGAACACCCCATTTCACATAGCCCAATTTTCTCACTACATTCTACTGTAGAGCTCCCAAGCACTTGAATTGAAATCGCACCTGAAAAGTCATCCTCTTAATGTGCTGCCAGAAAACTAGAGCCTGACACTGGTCACGTGCACTGTTACAACATGTTATGTTATCTTGTGGTTCATTGTTTTATGTCTTGATTGTGGAGCTTTGGAGTTATTTGAACTTCCTTTCTTTGATTTGTCACAGCTGCCCTTCATTTATTTTGCTGTTCACATCCTTGATGTTTGAGTCCTGGGAAACATTATACAGGGCCAGGAACTTCAAAGGCAAGATTATAATAATCTTCAACAATCCATTTTCTGTTTTGCTAACTTCACTCAACATTAGTCAACCGGATTCTGTTAACACTAATTTCCATTAACATTAGTCAATTGAAAAACTACACCAAAGCTTCTCTTGCTTGAGACTTGGCTTTATTCCTGCCTTCCCTCCCCATCCCACCTGAGGGTGCAGGCTATTTAGCGGTTCAGCCTACTTGTCCCTTATACTGATACCTGTTAAAAGAGGTGTACATCTCAGCTGTACACTCATAGCAGTCACTTAAAGACTCAGATGTGCACCTTGGGGGACTGTTTTCAGCTGGTGATTGGTTAAGTTGGGATGGCTGAAATAATTTCTTGCATTCTGCTACAGGACAGTTTCACCCCTACTCATAACATGTTACATGCTACTGAGCCCTGACAGTTTCAACCCACCATACCAGCTCAAAGGGAAAACAGTACTTATGTAGACTACAGCAACTCTAGAGCAAAAGAAAAATCCCACAGCATCGTTATAAAATCATTTCAGGACCATACCAAGCTCCCTTACCATAGCATGCATTTCCTTATAAAGTGACAGCAACACTGACAGTTCAGCATCTCCTCTTTTTCTCTGCAATCCAAAACCATGAAAGGATTTACCTGTGTTTCAAGAAAATAACTTCATGAGTTCCTATGCAAACCAGCTGTCAGTTAGGTCACCGCTCTAAAGCATTCTCAGTGAAAATGGAAGCATAATACAAGTTGTTTCCTGAGAAATGAGCCATGCTTCCTATAGATTTATGTCCATGTTTTTGCTGATAGTAGCAGCCAGTCAGCTGCTGCCTCCCAGAATGGGTCAGAGCTGCTTTCCCCTAAGTAAGGGCTACAATATATTGTTCAGTCACTGATTTCCACATAACTTCAAGGAACTTTACCAGAGTGGTGAGGGACAGGCAGAGAAATATGGCAGGCAGCACAAGCACATACATTTCAGCTCCTTAGGAAACCAAGATTAAAAGCATCTACAATCAGAACTACTAGGATAAACAAAACAGATTAGAAAAAATTAACTATTATGAATGTTGAGCTCAGTCTCTGAAGTACCTGACCACAGATCATTGCCAACTCCTGAATAACATGCAGTGATTTTCTTCCCATTGGGTTTCTGTAGTAGAGCTCTTAAGATATAGAGTCCATGAATTTATGCATTGGATTAAGTTCCTTGGCTGTATCAGAATTGCTTTTATTTTTATTCCAGAGGATGAAAAGGAGAAAGGAGAAGAAGCAGGCGTGCAAGCTCATTGGGAAATTGCCCAAATTAAGGTATAAATTAAAACCAGCATAATTAAGCTGCTATTTACACAGTTAGTAACTGTCTAAGCATTTACTTGGTAGAATAGGGACCTTATGGCATACAGGAACATATTTGTATTAAAGCAAAATGTAATGGTCTCATAAAAAGGCTGTACACATATCAGTTTGCATTTACACATTACTAGAAACTAGCAAAAGAGTGCCACAGCTTTCCTGTGTATGCAATGACTATATTTCCACCTTGCAATAACTGAAATAAACCATGAAAATATGATGGCTGAGTCTTTGAACAAGCCACTGCACATGTGATAGAGTTAACTACCTCATTACGTCAATCAAAGTTTTCTCCAAGGCCAATGACCTCACTGGCACCCCTCAGGCAGAGGACCTTCTGAACGTCCTGACTCACTCACATACACCAACAGTTGCTCTCTGCCAGGCTAGGTACCAAATCGAGCCAGCTCCATCCCACTGGCTTCTGCTTCTGGTCTCCACATGAAGGTGGTAAAACTTCCTTCTGTGGGTCATCTGGTGCAGGCGTATAGCAAGCAAGAGTGCCTTATAGCAATGAGAGACTCCACAAGCAGGTATACGCAACTTCAGAGCACAAAGTGATCGTTTGTTAGCTAATGCACACAGCAGACAGCTAGGACTAACATGCTACCAGGCTGAGTGTTAATATACCCTGCAGCAAGAGCTCAGAGAGCATTTGGGGAGCCAGCTGGCTGTTCTGGACGAGGCAGGGAAGAGGCATCCTGTGCTGCTCCTTGCGGAGGACTGACTCCCACTGGTGCTGAGCTGCTCTCTTCTGAACCTCCACTTTTGTTTTTTTTTTTTCTTATGATTTAAGGATGTCAATAGATTTACTATGGAATCTCTGGGCTGCAGACTATCTCCAGTGCAATAATTGCCGTTTCCTGGGGTTTTCACTCATCTCTGTCATGGCTTTAGCTCGAGTGCCTCTTCACAGCTTCCTCAAGCAGATGAGAGTCCAGGTCAGGCCACAGCACAAACCTCAGCTGGTCCCTGAGGCACGGGGAAACGAACCCCTCTGTGGCGAGCCTGCAGTCCCCTTCCTAAGGGATCATGCGATAACGAGGGCCGGCAGATACTTGCCCTCAGTCGGACTGTCCCCGCAGCTGTCCTGACAGAAGGCGCAGGGGTGGATGACACTGACAGGTGCCCACCTGCAGCTGCCTCCGCTCGTGTCTTCCCACCCACAGCCAGCCAGGCGCCACAACGGTGCCTGGGGCGGTCGGCCTCCCTCTCTCCACCCGCGCTCATGCTCTGGCATCGAGGAAACACCCAAAGGGTGCTGCCTCAGAGCTGGGCAGGGGCTCCTGTATTAGGCCTGGTTTTGTTGTATTCTATAGATATAGATATATATATATTTATTTAGGGTATTTTAGGGCATTTTATTGGCATATAGAGAGATTTTACTGCTGCTCAGCCTGGCTCTAGTGCAGCCAGCCAGACACCAGGTTTGCCCCGGATTAGACCCGGCGCTGAGCCGGCTGCCGCTGAGGAGACCGAGTCCCCTCAGCTTAACCGCGAAGAGTTGCTGCCCGCCCCGCTGTCCACAGCCGGGCACATCGCAGTCAACCACAGAATCAACTTGGCCGGCGCCCGCCCCACAGCCTCCCGCGCCGTCCCTCCCCCTTGCCGCGCCCGGCTCCGCCTCGGCGAAGGGCGGGAGACGTTGTGGCGCGGCTTTCGGAGCGCATCGACCCGGCAGGCACCATGCGGAGCCGCGGGGAAGTGGATGCGACTCTTCAGACGGCCAAACTGAACCCGGCGGAGCTACTGCCGGTCGTGCACTGCCTCAGCTTCAGCCCGCAGGCCGGCGCCGGCGAGTGCTGCCTGCTGCAGCTAGAGCCGGGCCTCTGCGCCGAGCTGGAGGCGGGACGCAGGTACCGGCGGGGCAGGACGCCCCCTGGAGGGCGGGGGGTGGCATCGCGGCCCAGCCCGCGGCGGCTGCGCTCGCTCCGTAGCTTCTTGGGGCCGTGGTGGCCGGGTCGGCGACTGGGGGCAGGCCGGCAGGCTGGAGATCCCCAGCCTCCGCCCTTGCAGCTCACCCGCCGTGCGTGGTGAGGGACTCGGAGCAAGCGGCGCGGGCTGGGGCCGGGCCGGGGCGGTGCCGCCGGGGCTGCCCGCGGGCAGGTGTGCGCTGCGCCGCCTGGAGCGTGAGGTGGCTGCCGTGGCTCTTACACGCGGCTCTTCCCAGGCTTTAGTTCTTTTGATCCGGTTTACATAGAGATGGAGCTGTCCCTTAAAAGCTGGCTCAGCTAAAGGGGAAACTAAAAGCCGGCAGCATCTAAAATAAGCTGTACGAGGCAAACATAACCAGCCCTTTATGATGGGTGTTTGTATTAGATTATTTCTGAAAAATAACTGTTGTGTGTATTTAAAAAAAAAAAAAAAAGGATGGGTTAGGGGATGCTTCATGTATTGTTACAGTGTGAGTCGGTGATAAGGACCGAAACCAAGCTCAGTCCCTGTTCCCAGACTATTCCATCTGGTCAGAGTAGCAACTTCATTACTAAAGTTTCCCACTTCTGCAGGCTGTTCTCTTGGTGACTGTTCTCTCTTTCTTTGTTGTTTTGTTTTTTGGCATATGGAAAAACTGCTTTGCATGAGACTTCTGGCCAAAACTGAGGAGAGTTTCTTGCCAGGCACGTAATGTTAAGAGGGTTAAAAGTTGGTGTTTAGGAAAGGACATCATATATTTAAAATAATTCTTCTGGCATCTGAGATTTTCTTACTGGAGTTCTTGAGGCTGGGTGGATGGCAGGGTGCCTACAAGTTGGACAAACAAGACAGGGACGGACATATAGTACTAGCACAGACATTTGGTAGCATGGGTATGTGACATCTAGTCCTGGACCAAAAGCACATTCTAGATAAGTTTTTAGTATAATTTTAAAATTCCTTGCTTTGCTGCAATGCTGGTGGCATAATATAATAAAAATGTTTAAAACGAATCACAGAATGGTAGGGGTTGGAAGGAACCTCTGGACATCATTGAGTCCAACCCCCCTGCCAATACAGGAACACCCAGGGCAGGCCCCACAGGAACAGATCCAGGTGGGTCTTGGAAGTCTCTAGAGGAGACTCCACAACCTCTCTGGGCAGCCTTTTCCAAGTGCTTTGTCACTCTCACAGTGAAGAAGTTTTTCTTTATGTTGAGGTGGAACTTCATGTGTTTTATCTTGCTACTGTTATGTCTTGTCCAATCACAGGGCACAAGGGAAAAAAGACTGGCCCCTTCTACTTAACATACTCACCCTTCAGGTATTTGTAAACAGTAAGATCCCCTCTCAGTCTTCTCTTTTCCAGGCTAAACAGCCCCAGGGCTCTCAGCTTTTCCTCATAAGAGAGATGTTCCAGTCCATCATCTTTTTAGCTCTCCGTTGGACTCTCTCTGGTATTTCCCTGTCCCTCTTGAGCAGGGGAGTCCAGAATTGAACACAATACTCCAGGTGTGGTCTCACTAGGGCAGAGTAGAGGGGGAGGAGAACCTCCCTTGACCTGTTGTCCACACTTTATGAACCCTAGGATATCATTGATGATTCCCTCCGAAGCAAATAGTCCCCAGAGATGTATGTTATTAAGCCTGTTTATACTCAGTGCAATATGGGTAAAATGTCATTGGTTAGAGGCCTGAGTCATGCTGAGAACTACTTGGGGCACAGCTGAGCTTTGCTTGTGCTTGCAAGGTTTGGAAGCAAGATGAGCAGTTTGATAAAATTGAATTGAGCACTTTAATTTAGTGTAACCTGGGAGGAACTGTTTCCCTGTTGTGGTCCTGCTTCAAGTAAGAATGCCCATTTAATTAAGTATGAGAGTTGAAAAGGAGGGTTTGCATTGATTCTTTGTACTGAAATGCTCTAGAAGATGGTTTTCTTTCCTGCTTGGAATTGCTTGCAAGAAAATGTGTATATTTTTGACAGGGAATTACCTGAAGAGCACTGCCAAATAGATACAATTTCGTTTTGCTTTCTTGTTTCACAGTGGACCAGTTTCAGTTTTCATTAAAGAACAATTGTAGTTGTCATTTCTAAGATTAATGGGCTGGTTCGGGCATCACCTAATCAGTCTTTTTAGGGGGGGATTGTGTGAAAAGGCAGGTGAGGAGGTTCAACTGTGATCTGCATAAAAACCTTGAATACTTGTCTTTCAGATTGGGGAAAATTAAAAAATGTGAGGAAAAAACATAGTGTTAAAATATTGTAGAGTAACTGACAATTACATCTTTATATTTTGGCACGCTGTGCCTGCTGCTACCAAACAGAACTGCAGTTTATTATTATTCTTTACCAATGTGTAAGTGTGAAAAAATATCAGACAAGTTTAATAGGTGTTCATCCTGAAATAGAGTTAAAAATACATCTTTATTTTTGTGATATTTTTGTTTTCCAGCCTAGTAATCCGCGGTGAAAAGGATGAACAGGCAGTGTTGTGCAGCAAAGATAAAACCTATGACATGAAAATAGCAGATACCTCAAATATGCTGCTGTTTATTCCTGGTTGCAAAACTCCAGAACAGCTGAAAGCAGATCAAGCATCTTGTAATATTATTCATTCACAGGTACGTCTTTTAGGGGTTTTGCTTGTTTGCTTTAATTCTCTGCTTTCTTATTATCTGTAATTTCTTTTATTTTTTCCAAGATGTGCATGTGAAAGCCAGCTGGGATTCAGTTGCCTAAACATAGGCTTCTAATGCCATTTTAGATGCCTTGTGGTATTGGTCTAGCTTCAAACTGCAGCTGCAGAAGGGCATGAGTGTCTTGTAGGTTCTTTGGATATTATTGAACAGCCCCAGGAGGATGTCTTTATAAATAGGCGTTATACACAGGGGGCTATATGCTATACCTGAGGGTGTCCGAAATGGCTCTAGGGCCCTTCTTTAGACAACTGAACTTTATCCATAATGTATGATAATTACCGTTTCTAAGAAGTGAAAACTTTGATTTATTTTTCAGTGGCTAGTAATTATTTGTGGTAGGTATTAAAAACCTTCAAAAAAAAAAATCTTAATTTTGCAGTGTTAAAAGCTATTTTTAAAATAAGATGTTTGCAGATTGTTTCTTAGGAGTGTTTTCCCTAAAAGGCGGATTATACCATGTCATGATGAATGCTATTTTTTTAAATACAGAAATATAAAAAAAAATTACTCTTTCAACCAGCATCTGGAAAGATTTGTTGTAGAGAATGATTTTATAGTTCTCGGTTTAAAGATTTCATTGTTCTCTGCTCTTCTGAAGCAGCTAATAAAATTCTACTAAAATTAGTTAGGCAAATATTATTAGGTCATTATTTGCTGTAATGGATATAACAGCATCATTGAGGAGTAATCCTGCTTGTCCTGAGATGAACAGAATAATCACCATAGTTTTTCCATGAAGTCAGCAGTTCAGCTAATAGACAAAGTTAATCCAAACTGAAGTACATTAATGAGAAAGTAATATTCTTCCATATTCTTCTTTTACTATGTTTAATGATCTCACTAGTCCTCTGAAGTCACACATACCAACATAAGTGCTGTTTGCTTAGGAGTTATATTTAGAGTTTTAGTTCTAAGACTTTCTTAACATTTTGAAAAATGCTCCATGGTGTATTGACACTGCAAATTATGAAACGTAGCAAAAAACTCTGTTTGCTCTGTATTTTGGGACTTCACTGCCCTTCTGCAGTCTCAGTGCTGCTCTTTGTACCACTTGCAAGGGTAATACTCTTAGCCAAAGCATCTGATATTTTGCTCACCTTATACAGGTCAGCTTTATTTACAAGCTTTAAATTATAAAATAAAATAATTTTCTTTTCTATGCTGAGTACCTTCTTGTTCATTACGAAATTGCTAGGAAAAGAATTTGGCAGGGAAAAAATCTAACAGTTAGGTAAATGCTATTTGTTATGTGAGGGGAAAAAAAGCTTAGTTTGTCAGGAAGTTAGTATTTACCTGAATTTTGTGCCAAGCCAGCTACAGAATACTTAGATTAAAAACTGAGAGCTTTCTCTATATCTGAATTTGGATAAGCCTTCTACAAATAGGTGGTTTGCTTATAGTTGATTTAAATGGAACATTATTTTAAAGTTTTGTTGTTTGGTTGGTTTGGTTTTTTTGGTTTTTTTGGTTGTTTTTTTTTTTTTAATGAATTACCTTAAAAATTCATTAGGGTGTAGAAAGATCATGAAGTAGATCCCAAGCATGGGAAGAAGTGGGGAAGATGGAAACAGGATAATACAGGAGGATTTTTATGGCAGTAACGTAATTTAGTCTTAAGAGGACAAGAAATGTTGATGAGGACTGTGCAGGAATAAATCCCATTAAGGTATTCTATCATTTGCATGTAGAGGTGAGTTGTTCCCTTTGTCATAAACACCATGAACATATTTTTATCAACCAACTGTGGATTTTTATTCTTCATTGCCTGCAGTAATTTTTTAAATTGAAAATATTAGAGTGTTTGTTTCATTTTTAAAGTAATTGGCCTATTAATAAATTTTTGTTCTGAGTGACTAGATTAGCACTTTTTTTCTGACAATTTTTGGTAAGCTTCTTTGAATCCAAGTAATAGAATAAAAAGTTCCAAGAGCCACTGTTTCTTCTTGTAGATTGCTGGTTTCTCCAATAACTATTGGGAATTAAGGAGATGTCGGCCAAAACTGAAGAAACTGAGGAAGCTTTTAATGGAAGATCCGTATGAAGGGCCAGATAGTCGGAAAGATCAGACTTCAACATTTTCAAAGGTAAATCAGCTATGTGAATTGCTTCTTTGTAACCAGTGATGGGAAAATTAAATTCCTAACCAGAGAAATACCTTTGCTCATGTGTTTCACAGTGCAGCTTTGAGTTAATTTTTTAAGCCTACTTTTCCAGTTAAGTGGGTAATGATTAGCACTTCCTCTGAGTAGTAGGTAAGCAAACTTTTTTTTGAGTAAAACTAAGAGATGGAAGGACACCGGAAGAGACTGGCTATTTTCCTTTCTGTGTGGGGAGCTTTTTGAAGGCAGTCTTCATAACCTTTGTAAATTCCTTGAGTTATATGACTAAGGTGTAATAAAGCTTTTTATCCTTCGGGGCTGTCACGTATGACAGTGTCATGTATGAGCTAAGTGTAAGGTCACAGGGCACCCATGTACCAGTCACCTGCCAATCAGTAACTTATGATGACTCTGGGAAATGTTATTTTCACCCTGGTAACTGCCAACCTGTCAGCCTCACCTCTGTGCCTGGGAAGATCCTGGAGCACATTCTCCTAGAAGGCCTAATAAGGCACATGGAGGACAGGAAGGTGATCAAGGACAGCCAGCATGGCTCCACTGAAGGAAAATCCTGCCTGACAAACCTAGTGGCTTTCTACGATGGAGTGACTGCATCAGCGGACAAGGGATGACCTGTGGATGTGATCTGTCTGGACTTTGGACTGTCGACTCTGGTCTAGGCATAGGAGAACATAGCAGCAAAATAAGGGATGGCAGAGGGAAAATGGCTTAAATTATAAGCATTGAGAAAGGCTAGCAACACAAAAAGATGTTATATGTAATAGTGTTTTCTTACAATATTATTTCTATGAAAACATGTCAGTGTCTCCCCAAACATTAGTGCCTAGTTTGAGGACTGATCTCCATTTGTTTTGAAGGAGAATGTTCCGTGTATCAACTAGACATAGCTGATAAATGTAGACAAATCTTAGCTATGCCACTGGTGTAACTTTAATCTCTCCATGGGATAGCTTTCTTTCCTAGGGGACTAATGCTCATTGGAATCCTAAACAAAACGTGTGTAGTAAAAATTTGTGCTGTGTTGCCTACACTTAATATTTATTGGGTGCTGGCAACAAATAAGCCATCTTTAATCTGTTTAAAAAGAATTTACTAAAACCAAATTGTGGCTTACTGTAAACTTGTTGTGGTTTTCAGTTGTTTGTACTGTATCATACAAGAGAACTATAGGAAAGGAACCATAAGGAGCTATAGCATTATAAGGAATTAACTGTAAGGAAGCCTGATGCATAGTAATGTGATTTAGCAGGCTGCAAGAAAACTTGGGAACAAGCTAGTACACAGATTGCTCAGGGTGCACCAAATTAAAATTCTGGGTTTTACAGTGAGATGGCACATTCAAATGATGGAATGCATCTGATTTAATGTATTTAATGTGTTTCTTATCCTTATCTGGAAATTGCTTGTGTGGACATGATGCAAGTCAAAGTCAACCCATTCCATTTTATGTGATGCAGCTGATAAAAGCATCATAACTGAGCTGAGATTTTTTTTTTGAAAAGTTGTTGGAGTGCTAATCAGGCCTCAGAGGGAGAGACTTTCCCTCAGAGAAGGTACTAAGATGGACTTCTGACTTCTATCCGAAAGAGATTATTTTTGTTTTGCCTTTTCTTTGAATCTCACAGATTAAAATGTGTGATTTAGGAAAGACAGAACCAATGCAATTTTCATTCTTCCTGTGATACCTGACTTATGATGCTTACTTGTGCTGGTTTGAGATTCTGGGAACACAGATATATTTCTTATGAGTGACATAAAGACATCCCTGTAGTTAGACTGTTTTTTATGCTGGAAAACCCTTTGAGAAAATGTTGTAAGTTAAAAGTTTTGGAGAGTGTGGTATAAAGCTTAGAAAATTCAGAATCTGGAGTAAAAATCATCAACCTTCTAAGTCTTTCATTATATGTTATAATGCATTCAGCATGCTTGCTGAAGAAAAGAAGGACTAAGGATAATCTGTTTTGTTTCCTTCTTATTTTTCCCTTGTTGCAGTATACAACAGAAGATTTATTAAGTCTGATTCAAGCAAGTGAAGAAGAAATACTGCACCAATTGCAGGTTATAGATGCCTGCAAAATTGAAGGTATGCATCTCTAAGAACTATTATTGTCTATGAAGAAATAACCCTGTGGATTTTTCCCACAGTATCTGTGTCTCCTTTTTCTAAGGCCTATTCCACATCCTTGTCTTTCAAGGTGAAAGTTACTTCAAAGTACTAAGATATGCTTCCCTATTTCCTATATCGTCTGCTGCTGTGAAGCTGATCAGAAGGATAAAACTGAACAGGCACTGACCAGTCTGGCTCTTCCTGGGGTAATTTCTTCTTTGCTTCTACAAACACTGGTGTCAGAGCAAACCACCCATAGCATTAATACTTTTTGGCCAGTTGCCCTCTGCATGGATGAGTACTGCTTTCTGCAGTTCTAGAGGCAAAAACAGCTGATACTTTGGCAACCCCAGACCTTTCCTAGTCTTTTGTTCCTCTCAGACTGGGTTTATCTCAGAAGTCTCCCTACCATGTGAGGCAAAGCTGGAACAAGAGCCTCACCTTGGGACAGGTCCTACTCATCCTTTACTTGGCCAAGTTCTAACCCTCACCTGGATGCCAGGTGACAACAGTTCTAGAGTCATAGAATAATATAGATCAGGACTGAGCTCTGGAGATGATCAGGTCCAAACTCCTCCTTTAGAACAGGGCCAACTTGGAGCTGGCTGCTCAGGGCCTCACCTAGTTGAGTTCTGAGCATTTCCAATGATGGAAATTGCACAACCTCTGTCCAGGCTGGTCCGGTGTTTTGACTCTCTGCAAGGGAATAAAAAATTCTCCTAATGCCCTGAAGGGATTTCCCTTGTTGCAGCTCGTGCTTGTTGCTTCCAGTCCTATCACTGAGGACTACTGGGGAGACTTCTGCTCTGTTTTCTCTATACCATCCCATTAGGTAGTTGAGGACAATATCACAGATTACTTTCTTTGTCATTTACAGCTGCACAACACTGTTGTACCACATCTGTGCTTTGTCACATCTGGATTTCTGTGAACTTGGCTGAACCCGAACTGCCAGTTTGCAGGACCACTGCAGCTGGTTCTGTTTATGCAGTTCTGTGTCTGAATTAATTACTAGTTTCTCCAGGTCTGATTCATCTTGAGATGGGATTTGTAGTATCTTTGTATCTGTGGCATCTTATCTACATAAACAGTTATGAATAATTGAGATGATTTAATTTCTTTCACCTTAATATTTTCTTTTTCTCAGTTTTAATCTTGAAAGGGACAGAATGCTGTCGCTGTACTTTGTAAAGGTGTGACCTACGTGTCCAGATTCCTCTAATGTATCTTCAGGGGAACAGAATTAAGGTGTTGATGTTTTCCTTCTATTCGGCAGGATATTGGAGAATTCTAGAATTTGACTACGAGATGAAACTCTTGAATCATGTGACTCAGCTAATAGACTCAGAGTCCTGGTCTTTCAGTAAGGTTCCTCTACATACCTGCCTTGAGGAACTTGGATCTCTAGAGCCCATGTAAGCAATTACTTTTAGCACTTAGAATTATCTATAATCATTATTAACTATTACTAATTGCAATAATTATTAATTGCTTACTAGAATTACAGTCTTATAACTAGACTCCAGTTACCATGGTGTTAATGATGTATTTTCTTTGGCACTAAAATATAGAAGAGCATTAGTAATTTAGACAGACGGGTTATTAAACTGATTTTTTCATGTCTGTTGATAATATTTCCATTGATTCAATAGTAGAAACATTATTGCTGAACAGTAAATGACAGAAGTAGCATGTACTTAAGCCATAAATTGCTGACCATCTTGAAATACTTGTTCTGAAGCTATAGCTAGCCAAAAATGTTTTTTCTACCTCTTGTGTAATCGCTGAGATGATGGTATGTTTTCTGGTATAGTACTGAATTCTGATCCTACTAGTTGAGATTATTGTAGTATCATTTGGAGTCATAAAATAATTTAAGATTTCCATTCAAAGTCTTAAGTTTACAATATGTAATGATTTCCACTTATTTGGGTTTTTTGGCTCGAAAAGAACTCTTGCTTTAATATTAGTTTCTGGCATTAGGTTGCAATTTTATGCTAGAAGTCTAGAAAAATGACTGCTATTTGTAAGCTATAGTTATATATATACACTATATAACACGTATATATATAACTGCCAAATTTGTCACTTGCGTCACTTCTCATTGGAAAGAAGTGACATTAAAACACCTTTGAGTCTTTGTTTGTTATGACTAGAAAGTGGAAGAGACTTTTGGAGATGACATGCTGAATTAATTCACATCTGTCCTTGTCCTCTTTTGCCCTGTTTGAACTTACTTCTAAGGTTTATCAGTTTGTTCATTTCAGCTATGAAGATGTTCTGTCCTCCATTCTCCTTGATTTTTTTTTTTTTTTTACTTTACCTGTTCCTTCCTCTACTTCTTGGTAACTGTTTCTGTAATATCCTAATACTTGATTTCTGATTTTTCTTTCTTTCTTTCAGAGAGATGATTGAACATATCCTTTTAAGCTATGGAAGGAAATACACTGATGATGGTAAGGTTGGGAAAGCATGCATATTTTAATTTTGCCTTAAGGAAATAATTATTCATGAGTAAATGCAGATTTATGTGAGCATGGCCCAGACAAATGAATTTGCTAAGATGCCAGTAAAGGAGGGAGCAGACAGTGAACTAAAGATCAGTAAAATTGTTGGAGAAAGTTTCATAGGAAAAAGGACTATTAAACTGTACAAGACACTAGGGAAAAATCAGGAACTATCAGAGGTGCTTGAAGTCATTTATCAGGTGTCTACAAGCCAGTGATTTGTGACTAAAGACAAATCACTTGTAAAATTTAGATGGAATATCTGTTTAGATACTCCAGGTCCTGGATATCAAGTGTTTAGGATATCAGTTGTGCTGTTGTGAATAGTCAATGGCTTGTACATCTCCATGAATGCATCTTGACTGAAGCAGGCATCTGCCTTTGGTCCCTCGAACTGCACCACAAGATCTATTGATTGTATTGATTAAATCTCCATTGCCCATCTGACATACAGACATACTATTTCAGTGCCTTAATCTCAATCTAAATTCTTCCCCACAGTTGATTTCATCTTGCCTTTGGCTGATGCACTCAACCTTAAAGGACATAGGAAAGTAGTTGGAGTGACACAGATTGTCTTAGTATATTTTGGCAGGTTACACAAGGAACAAGTTTGAATCAGGACATCCAGGTGACTGAAAAAGTGGAAGAAAATGTGTGTGCCTGACATTGTTCAAAGAACTTTAGTCAAGGCAGTAAAAATGAAAAGAAATGCTCTTTATTCCTTTAATCATCACATATTATAAGGATGATTAAAGAAGTGGAAGTTTTGTTTAATTGGTCATGCATGGACAGCCAACTCTTTAATACGAGCCATTCAGAAACAGGAATGAAAGCTGTAGGAAAACCAGTGTTGCTGTGAAAGGGGAAAAGATATTGGGGGTGGGAGGAATATATAAATCTATTGATGTGAATTAATACTTGGACAGAGCTGCACACACACATAATACTTTGCTTAATTTGTTCTTCAGAATGAGAAGACACCATAATTTATCCAGAATAATACCAGGTCGGGTTACTCTCTGAGGAAAAGAAAAACCAGAATACTTGGTTTGCAGAAGACTGTAGAACAGAATGGAAATATCACTCTGTTCTCTGTTCTTTTACCAAAAAGCAAGAACCCAAAATACCTGTTTTTTTGTTTCTCAGCAGGGGACGTTTACTTTGAAATGCATGAAGATAAAATATGCCGATCTATAGCACAAATGCTTTTGCAAAATGCAGTTAAATTCAATCTATCAGAGTTTCAAGAAGTCTGGCAACAAAGTGTCCCTGAAGGGATGACAACAAAGCTTGATCAGCTTAAGGTAAAAACATAAAAGACAAATGGGTTCTTTTGTGAGTCAGCTGTGAACTGACTTATCATATGTAAATTTTATTGATTCCTGGAGATTGTTTGTGTTATTTCTGTGACTTTTTAAGTTCTTATGGCATCCTCTATGAGCATCAGTAGTCTGGAATGGTGACAGTTCAGGTTTCTGAAAGCCTGGCATATTTCACTGTTTGAAGAAAAGTTATAGCTGTGCAGTTAATACTTGTAACTAGCACAGAAGCTGAAGCTGTTATCGTGCAGACTGTCATTGACAGCCAGTAGAGTAGCAAGCTCTGTGAAAACCCTTTTGTTCAAAGGAGGCACAGAGATGTTGTAACTCAGTGGATTTTCCCCCTCTCATCTTGTCATAAAGGAAATGATAAACACTGCCTGTAAGAGAGTGCCTTTATGATACTTCTTCACTGTGCCTCTAGTAGTGCAGTTCTAGAAGGCTTTGGATGTGCAGAGGGCAGTTTGTGTGGGTTATTGCCAGAAAGAAGGAAGTTAATTGTTTTGTCTTTACTTAACATTTTCTTGCTTGGTGCTGATCTACAGGGCTTGGCTCTTGTGGATAAAAGCTCAAGACCAGAGACCATTTTTCTGCTAAAGGTAGAAGACTTACCTGAAAACAATCAGGAAAGATTCAACAGCTTATTCAGCATACGGGAGAAGTGGACAGAAGTGGATATTACCCCTTACATACAGTAAGGATATATTTCTTTTTATTAAAACATTAGTGGTGTTATAGTCTTCCTTTTTTTGCATAGCTGATTTCTTATCAACTATGACAGCCTCAAATACTATACTTTCCATTTTAAGTGAATATGAATTCTATATGAATAGAATCCCCACCCCTGGGAACTGTAGCTATATTCGTTGGATTTAAACTTGTGTAAAAAAGGTGATGGTAATGAATTTAAATAGGGGATAATTCTGTTTATTTGATTGAGGCAGATTTAACTCAAAAGGCTAAACCTCCTGACATTTGTAATCAGTCTCCATGTTTACAACACAAGAACTACAGTGCAGTAGTGCTTCCTGTACTGCATCCTTTATTCTTTTGGTGGTTAACACTAACCCTACAGCAGTTCTATCTGGAAGACCCAGCCAGGATATATGTGAGCAGGTGGTAACCCAGAAGGAACTGCATCACACTTTTATGAGTGGCTCTAAATTTACTGTACTGTAATTAAGTAGTTCAAAGCTAACTTTTTATAGATTTAAAACCCTTTAGAGAAATAAGCTCTGTGAATCACAGAGCTCAGAGGGTTGTGATCAGCGGTGCAGAGTCCAGTTGGAGGCCTGTAGCTAAGCAGTGTTCCCCAGGAGTCAGTACTGGGTCCAGTCTAGCTCAACATACTCATCAGTGACCTGGATGAAACAAGTTTGCTGATGATACAAAGCTAGGAGGAGTGGCTGACACACCAGAAGGCTGTGCTGCCATTCAGTGAGACCTAGATGGGCTGGCGAGTTGGGCGGAAGGGAACCTCATGAAGCTCGAGGGCAAATGTAGGGTCCTGCACCTGGGGAGGAGTAACCCCATGCACCGGTAGAGGTTAGGGGTAGACCTGCTGCATCTCCACAGAGAAGGACCTGTGAGTCCTGGTGGACGACAGGATAACCATGAGCCAGCAGTGTGCTCTTGTGGCAAGGAAGAGCAGTGGTCTCCTGGGGAACATTAAGAAGAATGTGGCCAGCAGGTCGAGGGAGTCTCTGCTCCCCCTTTGCTCTAGTGAGACCATATATGTCAAGCCAAGTTCTAAACTTTACCTAATTTAAATCATTATATGACAGTTATGGTGTTTTGTTTCTTTTTCTTCTAATACCCTGATCCAGTTTATTACTCTATATACAAGCATTTCATGGATTCATTTTGTATGAGAATATCTCTAATGGTAGTATCATCTGCTTTATTTCCTGTACAGAGACTTATGTGCAGAGAAGCAGACAGTTGGTGCTCTTCTGACAAAATATGCTCGCTCTTCAATGCAGAACGGTGTTAAAGTTTATAATTCTAGAAGACCCATCTCATAACAAGTATTGTTCTAAGAACTGAGAATGCTGAATAGACTAACAGGGAAGGCTGCTTGTTGCTTCCTTCTGTCAAAAGTTGTTGTCAACCAGTATTATACAGTGTTTTGAGTTTAAGCAGTGAACCTTCCTGAATGAGTTCTGTTTTCTGCTCAGCTAAGTAGAATGTGAGGACACTTTCCTCTTCTAAGAAAATGTGTCAGCAGCTCATGCCCACCATCCTTTCCCATCTTTTTTTTTTTTTTCCTCTGTGTCTGTAGTTATGCCAGGAGTCAAGCTATTTCTGAGTACACTTTAGCTGTCTATCCATAAACTGAAATCTGACGTTAGAAATTAAAACCTTCTTGATATAATTGAATCAAATGAATTGAACAGCAAAATGCAATGTTTAGTCTTTAGCTCATCAGTGAGCTTCTTAAACTTTTTTTTTTTTTTTAAAAGATTTCATTGCGGTATTGACATTTTGAATACTGCAGAGCCTCAGAAGCTCATGATCAAATTATTCCTGACTGACACTACTACACTAGTCTTAATTTTGGAATGTGGTTCTTTTTGTGGTCATGTCTGTGAATAGCATTGGCACAAGCTCTTGTCACTTTAACACTTGGCAGAATTGCCTTTTAAATATTACAAAAACCCAAATGGCAACCAAGTGTGAAGAAGTGAAAGAACACTTGGATGCTGTGTTACGAACTTCCTATAAACTGCCATTAGAATGTAGCCAAGGTAAAAACAATGTTTTACAGAAGACTACTTTTGATTTTTAAAGAGAACTTAGTAAATTTTGTAATGTGATTATTATGACAAATAACTGCACATAGAAATTGTGCTTTGAAAACTTAGGTTGAAATACTGTTCTGTGTAGAACGATGAAACAGGTTTTACAATATTATCATAAAGCACAGAGGGCCTAAAATTGAAATGTGATCACTAAAAAGGATCATTTTCAAATCAGTGAATCAATGTTGGATAATATTTTTAACTTAAGTGTAGGGATTTTTATACTAGGCATGGAAAATCTTGTATTGCTGCCAAGTCAAATGTGGGGCAAGTGGGGAAAGAGACTATGAATCAAATGTAACTCTTAAGAGGGATGTGTGTATCCTTGAAATTTTGTTATCCTTAAAAGCTGAATAAAAACTGCTTTTTGAACTGTACTTATTCTTCCCCACTGATGTGAGATCTGTTCCCTGTGCTGCACATTTCTGATGTGTACAAGCGTCATGTTTGACGCAGCTGTGTAAAGACTCAGCTGGCTTATATGGCTCTGCTGGGAGGAGCTGCTTCATTCGCTGTCCAGTGTCAACAGCTGTGGTCCTTCCTTTAATAGCACCAGAAGGTTCCCTCTTCAAAAGATCACTGGTAATATGAATATGAAAGCCTTGAAAATAACTTCTATTGCATGACAGAAGGTTGATTAGTTGAAATACAAATAGTTTTGTATTCTCTGATACAACAGTGTATGTCTACATTGGGTTTTGTTTGTGAAATAAGAATTTCAGCATTATATGAATAGTGCTGTATCACAGTGCCAAGGTAATGATTCAGATGAACAATTTCTGCATGTGTTGTCATTCTGTATGTTCACAGTGCTTCCGATTAGTTTTGTTATAAAACACCATCTCACTTTGAACGCCTCCATGTTGAACTACTGATGCTGAAAGCGCTAGTAACTCCATTACGTGCTTTTATGTGAGCATTTATTTTAACATAAAATAGATGAATCAAAACTTGATTGTAATAAAAGTTATTAAGAAACTTAGTGTTGTATCCTCCTGACTAGAGAAGACACTCCACTGGACACCGGTGTGGGACAAGAAGGGGTCATTAGATCCAATCTTTGTCCATCATTGGAGCTTTATTGGTGCAACTGGAGGTAGTCAGAGGCTCACGCATCCGCCGTGGCACAGCCAGGGAGGCAAGGCCTCGGGCAGGTGCAGCAGCGGCAGTTGGCCATCTTACCGTCCACTCTGCAGCAGCTGACTCGTGCTTGCAGGCTGCAGAGGCGCAGCCGCCGTGCAAGGGGAACACCCGCCGGCCCTTGAAAGAAATGTCAGACCTAACTCAGAACCAGTTATTTCAAGGACGTGAGCCTTACCCACAGCGCGAGGTTTCCAGAATGGGTGGGAAGCGGAACGGCTGCCCCGGGCAGGGCAGGGCAGGGCAGGGCAGGGCAGGGCAGGGCGGGGCGGGCAGCCGGTAACACCGCCACCGCCTGTCCACCGCCATAAACAGCGCGGGAGGGGGGGCGCGCCTGCGCATGTGCTTACGCATGCGCCGGAGACCCGCAGGGCTCATGCGCACCAGGGAATGACCCGGCTCTGTGTACTCCTTGGGGATTGGTTTGGGGGTTATTCTCTATTTTTTCTTTTTTTTCTTCTCTTACACCATCCTTCTGTAAGGCAAATTCCGAACGAGTTTGTGTCCTTAAATAAACAAAACTCGGGTAAACGGGCTGTGAACTTTCAACTGCCGGGGTCAAAGGTTACTAACAAGATGGCGGCCGCTGCTGAGGGGCAGAGCGCTGGCGAGTCCCGGAGGGCGCGCTTCTGAGGGGGAGCCTTGTGCGGCTGGAGAGGCCGCGCCGTGCCTGTGGCCGCCCCGGCCCTCCGTGCCCGCCGGCCGCAGCCGACTGTCCCGGACGAAGACGAACCGCGGGAGCTCCCAGCCCAGCCGTCGCCCGGAGCAGCACCCGCGTTCTCGGCGACAATAAGGCCGGGCCGCGGGGGACTCTGCGGCGCTCTTCCTGCGCTCCCCCTGCGCTTCCCCGGCCCACACGCTCTCCGGCACTGCATCTCCCATCTGTCGGCGGAGGGTGCAGTCCCAGCCGGCGGTGCCACGAGTGGGGACCCCTCGGCCATCCCTGCTTGGCCGCGGCCTTCCTGATTCAGTAGCTCCCACCTCCACTGCCCGTTGAGCCGGTTGATTTACGTGGTTCCTGCGGGTAGGAGGCGCCTCCAAACTGGTATCGTATCCCCAGTGGAGAGAGGGGTTGTGTGCTGCCCTCTTAAAAGGTTATGTAAAAAGACTGAATGTAGTTTCTGCTATAACTATGGTGCTCATTCGAGCTGAAGATGCCTGACCGTTGGGAGTCAGAGATCCACCGAGATGATGAGTAATCAAATACGACCTGACACAAGGAAAAATCGAAGGACCCATCGAGTGAGGATGATGTTGATGCCAGTCTGACGGTCAGCAGTGTGTGTTTAGTGCTGCTGTTCAGGATGAACAGGAAGAAAGGAGATAAAGGATTTGAAAGCCCAAGACCGTATAAATTATAAGTATCCCTTTTTTTTTTTTTTTTTTAAAAGTTGCTATATGTGAGGCAATGCACATTTGAAACAGGCCACAGGCCAATCAGTAATTATTTACTTGAGAGTGTTGGGACTACTACTTACGGTGTAGCTTGCATTCAAAAAGTGCGTAGGTGTGTGTTTTACTGACTCATGGGCAGTTAGTAGTCTCATAAAGATGTTTACATTGTGCTCTTCAAAACTTGGAGATCTTCACGCAGTATCAGCACTACAGACCATGCTACCATGTTTCATTCTTACTGCTGTGTCAAACCCTTTTGACTTAAGGGCTTTTTTACATATTAAAAGTGTTTGCATTTGTGGCAAGCAGCTCGTTAAGTCATTTTTATACCTTCGTTACTTTGGTTGTAACCAAGCTGCAAAGCAGTTGTAGATTTCAGTTGATCTTTATGTGTTTCTGTTTATACTTCCTCGATGTCTTTCTAAATCTGTAATATAAATGTATTTCTAAGTAGAGTCACTCCTGTATCATATACATTTTAATGTGTAGGTAATGTTTGAATCCATCATTGGATACTAAACGTTATCATTATCTTGTAGGGATTTTCATGGAGCTTGCTCAGCTGAAGCAAAGTCACTTTTTAATGCACAGGGTACATCAGTATGTGCATAGGTGTGATGTAGCATAATTACAAGGTTATATCTTGACTAATGAATTGCACTACTGTGAAGTGTAAAGTTACCACCTACTACAGAAAAACATAAAAGTAACTTCCTAGAGTTTTAAAAAAGTTGGAATTGCTTTTTTTTTCTTCCATTTTTTAAAAGAGAATTATTTACCAGGAGTTCTAATATGTCATTTAAACAATGTATTTGACTTTTTAAAAATACCTATTTTGATTAATACATAACAAACATTTAAAATAATACATTTTTATGACATACTAATTTTAAAGGA
>JANHGN010027081.1:0-11321 GCA_024605025.1 Megaceryle maxima
GGAAAGTAGTTGCTTTTCCTTTCTCGGTTTACTCTTGTCGTGCGCAATTTAACAACCTTATTTTCAAATATTGTATCTTTGTATCTATGTTTGCTTTCTTTGGTCTTAAAACATAGGTCAAGGATTTGATCTTTTCCTTACTCTTTTCACACTCTATGCCAGCCTAAGCAAAAAGCTTCTATCTCATAAGGCTGTAATCAGCAGCAGGCTTTATTCTGAGGAAGGGAGAAAATGGTGATAGAGGATTAAGAATTTCTGTGCAGCAGTAGCTCCATTTAACTCAACCTTGCAACTGGATGCCACACCACAGTTTTGGTTATTAGACTGAGAGCAACACATCTAAGCAGCCTAGGAAGGTCAACTGTTGACAGCTTCTAATTCAAATGAACAGCCTCATTTAAAATGTACTGGTGACAATATCTATGAAAAACCAAAAACACCAGTAATCACCAACTAGGACACCACAAAACTGAAAAGAACTTCATCCAATATAAGCACAATGCCCATAAAAAAAAATTACGATTCTTTCTAAATGCAACAGAAAAAAAAAAAGACATTATTTTACCTGTGAGGATCTTTTGAACTGGGAATGATGTATGCACATTCTCTTTTACAGAAGACCTCTTCGATCCAAGATTTGGGGGACTGAAAAGACATTTCAAATGTAATTGTATTCCTGAACTTAAGAACATAATGCCAAAAACTGCACTATAATGCCTACTTGACACATAACTCAGAATGATTCCCATCATGATATTAGATGAAACCAAACACTGTAAGCTGAAGCTACAGCTCTCATCATTCCTAGCCCTTCATCCTCAAGCTTTACACAGCTCTGCAGAAAGACCAATATTAAAAATTTATTCCCACTCCTCACTAACAAACATGAAAATGATTTAAAGCATCTGTAAAACACATGTGCAATAGAAGAAGCAGTAAGGATGAATCAGAACTGATTAAAGGACTGCATTTTCCTTCTGCCAGAAGACTAGCAAATGGCAATATTACTGTGTCAAAAAAAAAAGTAAGATTTTTCTCTTTATCTGAAAGAGATTCCTTCTTTTATTATTCTTAACGTACTTAAGAATATATTTGTCCTGACTATATGTTTTCTCAGCTAGGACTACAGTGAAATGCAAAAGCGGGGACCAAAAACTAGGCCTAGCACTTAAAGAGTGTACATCAGATGTATTTTTTCTACCAGTTTCCTGGGACAGTGTGGAAACTGTCTCACTGAAGCCTGTTGCAGTTAAGTAAGCTGAATAGTCACTGTGGTACACAGGGTTTTTTCCAAAGAATCTCACTTGGGAATCTTTGAACCTCTTTCTCTTCAGGTCCATCAGGATCAAATTGCCCGAAATGAATGATAGTTTTTGGATGCTGCACTTCGAAATCTCTGTGACTGAATTTAGTAAACACTGGAAGCAAAGGATTTTTTTCTGTCGTTAAAGGGAACTCCACCAACAATGAAACACGCAATGGGAAGATATTTTATCATAAAAAGTAAATACAATTATACTGACCATGATCACCTCACTATTTCTCATGTGCATCTCACTATTCATAATCTACCTTACACATAGACAGCAAGCTCTCTAGGACAGGGCACAGTAGGGTCCTGGTTTATGATTAGGCATAAAAGGCAAGCAGTAATCAAATAATAAACATTGACTTCTTATTCATTCCTTATGTTCAAAAACAATGGTTTCTCTGCCAAATGTCTACCCTGTAAAAATACTTTTGTTAAGTACTTGTCTTTGTACTTCTTTGTAAAACGTGTCTTTCATGCGATGACTTAGAAAATAATTCAATTCTTGAGAATGCCAGTAATTCAACTTATTAAGAGTACTGCTGGGTGCATTTTATGGATGAAGTTCAGCAATAATTCTTATAAAAGAGAATACCTCTCATCTCCTCAGTGGAATTATGATCCTTAAAAAGCAGGTCCATTTTAGGGTTTTTTTTTACTTCAGCTTCACATCCATACACACCCTTGCATAATCTCCCACCTAGTCACACAGTTATGGAGGGCCATGAGCTACCTGAGTGAACCATCAGCTTGTCTTCAGGTAAGAACCCAGCTTCCCCAAGATTAATGGGAGTCCTGCCTTTGGTCTTAATGCACTCTTAAACAGGCCCCCACTGAAAAAGATGAAAGAGACCATTAAAAAGTAGTTTCTTGGTATTGGTGCCCATGTGCATTCTGGGAGCAACTAATTGAACTGTCTGGTTCTGAACTTCAAATGAAGCAATTGGGAAGATCCTCAGGGCTGGACAGAGCACGGGCATACAAGAAAAGTAATTATCTTAGAAAGAGATCTACTTAAGACAAAAGTGCAAAAATCAAATCCAGAGAAAAACCTCAGAAACAGTGAAGCAAATTTCATTACCTGAGGCCAGGCACATGCTGTTCTCAAAAACCTTTTGGTAACATTCTTTTTAGTAATCAGTATTGTTTCATGCTTCCTAAACCACTTCATTCTACGTGCTTGAGCTACCTAGCAAAATACTGAAATGTTTCCACTATCACTATACCCCAGGACTCTGATTTTTCTGAAACCCATTACTATTTCTGGTAATTGGTCTTCAGTCAGAACTAGGGAACAAAAAGTCTTTTTATGTTATGGGATGGCTGGGATAAGAATGAACTTTACTAAACTTTTAATTAACTGGAAAGCGTGTGACAGAAAGGCCACTAAGTTGACAAGCCTTACAGCATTTGCTAAAGCAACATGCTTAGTCTTTTGAAAGAAGAACATCCAACTGCTGTAACTTTGATTTAGTAAGAGCACAAGTAGTTCAAAGTAATTTTGAGCAAGCTGTTGGCATCATACAGTCTCAGTCTCTAATTCCCTCCAGTAGCTACTTCACCTCCAGTATGACATATTCTGGAAACCAAATATTATCTGGGTAAGTTTGCAGGTGTGAAGGCCAGCACTGGAGATACACAGCTCAGCTAACAGGGAAGTATTGCATCAGCATAAGCACTAACAAGAAAACATGCTGCCAGCTGAGCAAGGCACTGGTAGTCAGAAAATCCATACGTGAATACCCTTGAAAAGGGATGTCAAAGATGTTTTTATCTCCTGGGCTCAGTGTTCCTCGTCATACAGTTACATGATACAAGATAAAACACAAATCAATAATTTTAAAGGGAGGAGAGGTCATCTGGTACACAGCTGTTTGGTGTCATTTCAAAAGAAAATATAACTTACAGTCCTCAGTGATAATACACTGTGTGAGTTGAAGTTAGATCTAATACAGGATATGAAAGGCTTCTTCTCTATTATTAGCTTTTTGAACTTCTAAGTTGTCTCCTAGAAAAATCTGGGGGTTTTTTTAGATACTGGAGGGCAGTTGGAGGTTAATACAAAAATACCAATGCTTAAAATTCTGGACGCTTTCTGTATTTTTATTCAGTTTGGTCCAAAAGCACCTGTGTTTTGATTCAGCTAAGGCAGTAAGGGCAGTGACCCAAAACACACTTCAGCTCATCAGGCCACTCTAGTCACAGTGAGTTGGGCTCAAGGTCTAATAAAGCCAATGGGAAAAAAAACCAAACCAAACCAAACCAAGCCAAACCAAAAAAAAACAAAACAAGCCAAACCAAACCAAAACCAAAACCAAACCAAAAAAAAAAAAAAAAAAAAAACCAAAACTTTAGCTTCAGATTACATGCCATGAGTCTAACCTTGCTACTACAGAGCATTGACAAAATTCCCATTTATTTCAGGTGAACAATGAAGAATCACGACGCAATTTATCTGACCTTTGAATCTTGAAGCACCAAAGATGCACCTCAGACAGTGGCAGGGTACCAAACTCAGGAAAACTACGTTACACTGCCAATACTGAACAACAAGGTGTTAGAACCATTAGCAGTACTTAGGTTCACTTTGCAGTGGAAGACACAGATACACACGTTTTCTATTGAAATAGCATGCTGCTCCAGACACCATTCATTTCCCTGCAGATGGAAATGAAAAGGCACACACCTTTGTCAGAACATTTCATCCATTACAGAAAAATAACCATTTACTGGACGAAACAGCAGCAACAGCCTGTAATGACACATTGTAGAACCAGACAATGACAGATAATGAGAAATCATATAATGACTAGCCAGTTTAAGTAACAACTCAGTTCAATTAGGCAAAGTAGAGTTGTGCCAGAAACTAGCCAGTTGTAAATTGCTTGCTGAAACTGCAACAAATTTGTACCTATAAAATAAGGCAATAATTTCTATCCTGTGCCTTAGCCAAAACACTACTTCAAGAGCTGAAAAGCACTGCCAAGCACTGTATCTCAGCTTTGCACACACTGTGTAGTGAATCCACTACACACAACCACTTTTCTATGTCACTTCTCAAGAATTTTGGGTTTTGCTGTTAAAACCAACAGTTTTGCATTGCTGAGCAGGTTTGGCAGAATCTCAGGAAGAAAACAAACCAAACAAAACTATAGTTACGCATCATATAACTCTTTTTTCCAGTTAAGAAACTGTTACCCTCAAAATTATTAGATGAAAGTAAATACTCATTAAATAGTAGCACATAACCCTGGGGTTAATGGCTTTGCCTCAGGACTCCATATACTCATACAGTACCTATAAAGAATTAGAAATACCCAGAATATCCAAGACAGATTTTCAGTGCCAGGGAAGGAAGGAGACATCATTTTCTGGCGAAACCATAACTGTGAGGTATCAATGTAGTGCAGCATGTGACCAGCCCTTATTCAAATACACAATAATGGGAGGGAAAGAACTTCCTCTTCTTACAGTCACTGCAATACACCAAGTTCTATGATCAGCATATGGTGTCCTAAAGTATCTTAAGCCCTGTTAAAAATTAACTACATGTAGAGTTAGTCACTTTCAAGAACATTAGATACCTGAAATGAAACCAGAGTTTTTGTAAACAAACACTCCAGATTATTTCACAAGAGCACAGCCTCTAAGCACATTGGTATCTCTTGAAGCCTTAACCCTGTAAACTGTTTCTGAGATATAAAAGCTAAGGTGCACTTGCAGGTATTGTCACTTTAGGCACAATTCTTAAATGAAAAATAGGACTTCAGCAGTATTTCTACATCCCAGACAACTAGTAAATTACTGCCATCATTAAAGATTTTTTCCAACTTAACAGGCTGTCTGGCATGAGCTTTTCAGGGCAGGAACTTTCTGGTTCAGCATCCATTACATACACGCTTATGGTATGAAGTAATATAACAACTCAATGTAACAAAGAAAATCACTTTGGATCCGCATAATGCATTGTAAAACTACACGGTCATGTGCAATAAAATATGAACCCAATGTGAAGTTTTCAACAAACTCTCAGGTCTTCTAGAACGTCCTTGTGTTCAGGCTACCCTGTCAGAGGACAACAGCCTGTCTTTGTAACACAGACATGCTGTGGTTCCCTTCACCGCTATTACTACAGCACATCAGCTGGTAGCAACCAGCATCTGTTGCTTTTACCATTTTTCTTACTCTTTTGCTTAAGTGTTCAGGATTCTGCACAGCTGTGGAAATACTGCATTATAAATAGTTGACTTGCAATAAAATTTTCATTGCTAAATTTCAAAAAAATACTTACAAAAATACTGGGCAAATAATTTCATTTTAATGCTTCCATTATTGCTCACCAGTTCACCAAGCCAATTATAAGACAACTATCAATTCATTTCAAACTGCCTTTGCAGGCAAACTGCGCAATCAATAGCACTGAAAAGTTTCTCTGTTTTCTCCCTTTGACGATAACACACCATTTCAGCTCACAGCAGAATTTCTGAAATTATTCTCTAGTAATTATTTCAAACACATTCACTGTAAACATATTCTCAGATCTTTGATACACCAGCTACACTAACAGAAGGGAAATCACCTGTGCTAGCAGGATAAATGCAGACCCAAGTCAGAAAGAGGTAACAGAACTTGGTAAAAATCTTCAGTTATACTGAAGAGAGATTTTAGATTATTTTCCATAGCACAAAAGGAGTGTGTCAGCTTCTCATATATAAAATCAGTCTTCAACCAATAGTGTGCTATTGCTTTTTCTTTCGCATTTAATCAACTGCACTTAAAAGCTATGTATGCCTGAGTGCTTTTCTGAATTGGGTCCTTACATTAAAGGCTTATGAAAATATTTCATATATTTTGATCCCAAAATTAGCCAATAAATGCAAAACCCTTTGACTTTAATGGGCTTTTCAACATGTTGCTTCTGATTTCAGAGTAGGCCAATTGGAAGAATATTTCTGAACACAAATAGCAATGGGGTCATGATAACAAAACACAGAAAATACTAAATACAAAATTCTCTCCTTGTCAAAGAAGCTCCAGCTTGACCACTGGAGCACAGAACTAGCCAACTGATTGAAGGCTTAGCCCAGTCTGAAAGACTAGGCCTTTAATTATTTGTTACTTTTAAAGATTGTTTGATAACTAATAAGTTATGCTTTTCTGCTATCCCTGAACATGCAGTGTTTTGGAAAAACACTTCAGACTTCACTGCCCCAAAAGTACAGATGGCTCAGGGTGCAAGTGCTCATGGAGGTGCCTCTGGTCTGCAGCTGGAGGATCTGAACAAACTCTTCTGTCTCCCTGCACAGCTCGTGAGACTGACTGAACGAGAGTGTGAAGGCCACAAAGACAATAAAAAACCGTAACATCTCTGCCAACATCTCAAGCTTTTGTAGAAGAGCTAAACAGAAGAAATCTAAAACCACAATTTATTTTCCTCAGTCCCATCCTTGAAACACTGCTGAAAGTCATATATTGGCATTAGACATTTGCAAATTACTTAAAACCAGGTTTCCAGGTCCATCCCCCAACCGGAAGTTACAAGTCTCTGTCACATGACACAAAGCTTGTCTTTCTGCCTAAAGCAGGCCACTCCAAACCCCATACTCTAGAAGCACGGCAATTGTGAACATGCAGTTGTTTCATGACCATGGCCCATACAGGCTATGAAAAAATCTGTGCCCGAAGCTGGTGGCAGCTACCTTTCCTAAAGGCTGGCATTTGTCTTACACTGCCAGCATTAAAATACAAAATAAATATTGTGCATCATCTCCTCTTATAAAGCCAATTCAATTGTCAGCATAAAATGTGGATTATTGAACATGCTAGTCATACATAAAGATAGAGAAAGGCATCTTCTGAAGATTTTAATTGATGGAAAAATTGCAGAATACATCATAAAAGACAAACAAAACTTGTGGGAAACAAGAGCAGGCACCAGTAATAGAACAAGAAATGGAAAACTAATCCAAACTATACTTGCAGATTATTATAAATCTTTAAATATAAGAATGGCCTTATTCTACTGTGTCTCTTTCAAAGACAGAAGTTGCAAGTTTCCTTAATGAATACTCCTGCATGTCTCACTGGGAATATTTTGGAAGTCAGTTGTACTATTCATATCCCAAAGAAAACCAAGCATTTAGTCTCTTTTTATTAAATAATGCAATATGATCAGAAAATTCTATAAATTCTTGGCAAGTTAGATGTCCCCTTTGAAATGACCTTACTGCAAATCATTTTAAAGAAAGAAAAATTCAGGCAGACATAAGAAAATGCTGCTTCAGGTATATTATTCAGATGTTCAATACAATGCTTCAAGTCTTGCTCAGATTTCCACTTTGGGATCAGTGGAAACCAGTGCTGCTTCTTTGTTCAGCACTTGATGTTAGCAAAGAGCAAATCAGTTTGCTGTATTTGAAACTGGGTATCAACAACCTGGCACTCAGCTCTTGCAGAGATCAACCACCCACTACTGTTACAAATGCATTCCTCCATCAAAGGATTCAAGATGATACAGCACAAAGCTCTTCCCAGTTTAAACCAGGAGGAGGAAGAGAAGAAAATTACCTTCTGGTAAACTTCAAAACTTTCTTTGGTTTTATATTTTCACAACACAGGGATTGATATTGACTAGAATGGTGACTCTGAAGACAGGCTATATTAAAGTATCTGAAGTGGAAAACAAAGGCAGTTTGCAAAATTCAGCGGGAGGAAGAATAAGGGGCTCTAGTAAACCACAGCTTGATAGTCATCTGTACAGAACTGTAATACTGTGAAGTTTAAAGGATGCGAGTGACCCACACAACCCCCTCTGGGAGCCACATGACTGTTCACTGTCACTCCTGTCAGCATCGTTCTTTTTGCCCCATTGCTTATCTCAAACAGTAATAAAAACTTTGTGAATTTGACAGCTGCATACAACAGCCCTCGCACACACTGCAAGACTGTCACAGGACTGAAATCCCATTTCCCAAAAAGAGAGTGAGCACAGCTTGGATGATTGCTTAGGACACTGAAGGTACAGTCTCACTTCTGCTTTTCCCACCCGTTGACAGCTCACCACTCTTGGTTCTGCTCACCCCACCACCTCGGGGGGGGGGGGGGAATCCCACAAAAAAAACCCTAAAACAAACCAAACCAAACCAAACCAACAAAAAAAACAAAACAAAACAAAACAAAAAAAAACACACAACACAACAACAACAAAAAAAAAAACAAACTAACTTTCCTTTGCAGTGCTGTCTTGCTTTTTAAATGTAAATCATACCATTAACCCACAACACACCACGGACCCAAAACCAGACATCTTGAGCCTACTGAAGGAAAAGCCAACCATGGACTGGGAGCAGTCACCAGGGACTGTAGGGACAGAAACATCCTCGTGCCCCTTTGCCACAGAGGCCATCTGAACACACCCCCAGGCTCGTGTGCAAAGACATATTCTGTGACACCAGTCTTAACACCTGGCTTGTTGCACTGGAGGTTGCACCAGCACCCAAAGGGATCCCCTTGGTTTTCCCCAAGGTCAGGCACTGAAGAGTAGCTGTGGTTGCTGTTTATGCTGAGCCGCACAGGATGACCTGGCAGCCATTGCCACTTCACTCCTGGCACCAAGCCAGGCTGCCATTTCTGGCCCCCACCACACTACACTGCAGTCCCAGGCATGCTCCCCAGCAACCTAAAAGGTCTCTACTACATCCTGCTGCCAACTCCTCTCTGTGGGGTGGCAGTCGCAAAACCCACCCACCCTCTTGGGAACACTGGTCATCAAGCTGCCTGGCTGCATCTGTGTCCCAATGGTCTCATGAGGTCCACCAGCATGAGGGGTGAAGCAAGGAGGGTGCTGCAAGGACCAGGGGCAGGGTGAGCTGGCTGAGAGGGCTGAAGTTGCACAGCACCACCACCCAGCCTTTCCAAAACACTGGTGAGCTGGTGGGAAGAGGTATGGATGTATTTCATAACAACTTGGCATGTACAAGTAGAAGCTCCTCTACCTCTTGTTAGGTTTTAAATTGCACAAATATAATGTAAACAAATGCAGTAGTTTATAGCAGTAGGAATATGATCAAACCTGGCACTGTCCCACCCCAGCCAGGCTGTTAAAAAATGTATATCCACAGTCCAAGCCCAGCAATGCAGCTTAACCTGACTGACACTACAGTCAACAACAGGCAACTAACCCTTTATATATGTGACTGAGTCCCTCATCACCTCCGTGTAATTCCTAGTACTACATGGCAGCTAGCAAACCACTTTTTATAATGTAAACATGTTATTTTTTGATACTGTGGGGCTGGCACCAAGGCACAGGCATGGTGTTTACCAGCTTCCAGACCATTACACCTGAAACCAGCAAAGGCTGGGAGGTGAGAATTTGCCCCATCACAGTTCTTACGCAGCATTTCGCCACTACTGACAATGCTGAAGAGGGCCGAACTCAATTCTCATCACTGAGACTTAATAATCAGGAAAAAATGGAAGCATTCATTTCATTAGCAGTCTAAGGAAATTTGCTTTGGAAACAGTGATAACAGATGTCACACCACTAATGGGTTTTAAAACCCCTTTTTTCTGACTACATTCATCAACGTGCAGCACAACAGCACCCAGCTTCTGTCCCAGTGAAAAGAACAGCAACAAATCTCAGAAACTGCTTTTAGATGCCTCCTTCTGTTCTTAGGCGACAGGCAGAGGGATCTGGACAACTCAGAACAGCCCTTACCAGCAGCCCATACCAGCATAGCAGAGATGAAAAGCAACACCAGTCCCAAGGAAAGGATGAAGACAAGTGCATAATAAATCCTGCCTTTTGTAAGGCTTAAGCACATTACTTAAGAGCTATGGTTCCCTAAAGAGGCCTCTTTCCTTTCAGGAAGCAGGAGAAGGTATGACCAGATCTCAAAAACTGAGGTGAAATGTTAGAAATGAGAACATAAAGCAAAAGAACTGGTAATTCAAAGCACACAGAGTGGATCACAAGGATGCACCTAGTATACCTGATACACATGTTTATGTATTACAATAATCAGGGAAGCTTTACACAACAGTTGATAGAACCAGTCTGAAAACAACACTAAGGAAAGAACAAAACTTGCTAAATCATGGACACCTCAGCTTCCTGTTGTGCTGTGGACTGCCTGAGTAGTCTCAAACTCTTTAGTGCAATTATCAAAAAATTGGATTATCTAGCTTGGATGTAGCACCTCCCTGGATAGCATCCAAAAGCCTACAGATCGCCTTCTTGAGAGATACATGTGGGGGAACCCACCTCTTCATCTGACATGGTGCTACTGAGAAATAAATTTAAGATAACTGAGCCATGAAAATGCAGGGTGAAGGACTGACTTACATAGGAAGAGTATTGCACATAGTTCACATAAATTATCCTCCCAGGAAGGTTTACTTTAGCTTTGGCAGATGTAACCAGATTAGATCGATGCTGATGGACACTATAGATGGCATACAGCAATCCACCATGGTCTGCATCATCCTGTTTGTAACATCGTTCATGTTTGGCATTGTGCTAATAGCAACATGAAGGGATTGACCTTCCCTCCTTACTGCTGCAGACTTTCCCTCACATGCTACCCTGTACTGCACGTGTAAAGACAGTATTATAAATCCAGAAGAGTTCTGGCCTACTACCTCTGGGCACCTCCCACTGTGGTTATACAGAGGTGAACAAGAGCTCCTTGGGATGACAGGAATGACGTTCTGCAGCTGCCCAGCATCTGAGGTTCTCCACAAACAAAGCAGCCACAATGTACACAAAGCTTCACTGGCCTCAGAGGGTTCTATGCTCTTACATGCCAACAACATATTTGAAAACTGTGACCTAGACACATAAATCTTTCAGATGTTTTTGAAAACATTACCTGAAGCCCTGAGTGGAGTCCTGTGCGTACTGCACAACCATGGACATGCATGGACAGACACGTTTACTGAGATCTCATTTTCCTTTACAAGCTGTAGAAATTTTAAACTTACCTACCATCTGCTCTTTTAAAACTAT
>JANHGN010027084.1:0-52723 GCA_024605025.1 Megaceryle maxima
CTCCTCTCCTCTCCTCTCCTCTCCTCTCCTCTCCTCTCCTCTCCTCTCCTCTCCTCTCCTCTCCTCTCTCCTCTCCTTTTGTGACAGTTACACTTATGGCTGACAGTTGGCTGAGGGGCTGCTCCACAGCATAGCTCCAGTTCTTACCATCTCCCAGTATTTGCAGAAGTGATTTTAAGTAATGCTTAAAGCTAACTGCAAGAAGAGATTGAACTCTCACCCCAGAAGCCAGGGAGGCAGGTGGGCTCTCCTTTCATACCTAGCTGAGGTCAGTGAGGAAAGTGCTCTCAGTGTAAAAGTTCTGCAATGCACAGAAGGGATCTACAGCTTTGCTCATGGGATAATTCATGGCAAACCACCAGCAAAGAGTCTGAGCAACAGCAGCTTCTATCAACAGAGAAGTGGCTCTCCAGCAGACATTCCCCAGCACCCAACAGTATGAAAGACAGTAGATAGACAAGTGTTTTATGTATTTTCATTTAAGCTGTGTCTTCATGTTCTGTAGATTACAACCGAGCATTTCTCAATCAAAACTGAGCTACAAAGATGATGAAGGGACTGGAACATCTCTCTTAGAAGGAAAGGATGAGAGACCTGGGGCTTTTTAGCCTTGAAAGGAGAAGACTGAGAGGGGATCTTATTAATGTGTACAAATATCTGAAGGGTGGGTGTCAAGTAGAAGGGGCCAGTCTCTTTTCAATTGTGCCCTGTGATAGGACAAGAGGTAATGGTAGCACGATGAAACACAGGAAGATCCACCTCAGCATGAGGAAAAACTTCTTCCCTGTGAGAGTGACAGAGCCTGGAACAGGCTGCCCAGAGAGGCTGTGGAGTCTCCTCTAGAGACTTTCAAGACCTGCCTGGATTTGTTCCTGTGTGCCCTGCCCTAAGTGTTCCTGTGCTAGCAGGGGGGTTGGACTTGATGATCTCCAGAGGCCCCTTCCAACCCCTACCATTCTATGATTCTATGAAAATCTTGCTTCCTCTTCTCAGTTCACATTCAGCAGAACCACCACAACCCCTGTGAGTGGAAGTGGAAGGGAGGGGTGGAGGTTTCCTCTATGCAGGCAAATCCTTACTGCAGCTAGAATAGAAGACACTAATCTGGTCTCCTTTCTCTCACAGGGTAGCTATGGGTATACCTTCTGAAGGCATTGCAATTCTCTCTCCCACTGTTCAGATTAAATGATCTATTGCTGGGGAAAACCTTCTCCCACTGATACTTACACAAAGTCACTTTTGTTTCAAGGAATTTATTGTGCCAAATAAGCAGGATCATTGAAAAGAGCACAGCCTGCCTCGTGGGAGGAGAAGAAGCAGGCTAGAAAGGGAATTTTTTACTTTGTTTGAAATTGGTTTCCCCATCCAGAATAAACCTTCACCTCTGAACATTGTATATAATGGCAACTTAGCCTAGAGGGACTAGTATAGTGTTAGCTGTGCGTGGCTGTAAGCAAATAACACCACAGAGAGCTGGCTGGAGGAAGCAGAAACTTCTTCCCAGAGAATGTCTGAGCATTTCATTCTCCTCCTTGCAGGGACAGACCCTAGCTCCTTAACTTAAACAATGCCTCCAGCTCCCCTAAGGTGTTTCCACAAGTATCAATGTGATTAAACAATCGTGGTGTTTGCTTTTTCCCCTGAAACTATAATCTGAAGGACAGTCAGCAATAGCCATTCGGATTCACCCTGAGAAAAGGCTTTTGAGAATAGGAAGGAGAAAAGGAGAGAAGCTGGTATTGCAAAAAAATCTTTATTCCGTCAGGCATTTCTGGGAAGGAGGAGGGAAGGACAACTTTTAAAGCCATGCCTATGGCTGCATGTAAGGGATAGTTCTCAAAGGATTCCCTTAATCAGATTCTGCAGAAGATAGGCTGCCTCGCTGTAATTCAGTCCATGTCTTATTCTAAGGCCATATGCTCTGGTCACATGAAGATTTACAGTCTTGAATTTACTGGCCTTAGAGAATCTCAAAGAATTATGCAAGAAATTGTGTTCCATGATAACTGGGGCCTCACATGGCCATGCCTTCTTAAGACTGCTTCCAACTCGATATATGGCCCCTCTAGGGCTTTGTAAGCCCTTCTGGGGAATAGGGGAGAGGAGAGACAGAGGGAGCTGCTGATCATTGCCATATGTGAGAAGCATCCCTGCCTGCATGTGGGTGTGACATCCATGTTGTCACAGAGTTCTGAGCTCTGCACAGCCTCTGTTTCCTGTTTCCAGTCAGCATCTTGCTGTTGGAGCGGGAATCCCATATCACACTCTACTGCCTTTACAAAAGAGGAGAATGATGTCCAGTGGAGAGGGAAGAAGCGGCGGGGGGGGGGGGGGGGTGTCCTCCTAAATAGCCATGTAGGATGTCTGGGCAGGAATATGAGCTAGGAGTCCTCAGAGGCAGTAGAATAAGTTGTAGTTTAGCAAACAACCATTTTCTTTCTTTGACCAGTGTTCCTTGGAGACCTCAACACTCCAGTTCTCAGAGCTAATTTTAGCTGTTTGTGGCTGGCTTGTTCCTAATGTCCCTCTTCTATCTCTCACACACACTGAACCTTGGGATATTCTCTGTGGGTTGACAGATGACGTGAAAACCTCTAATCAGCGGGTCAAATACCAAAAATGAAGTAGCATCAGGAAACTGGAAGCACAATTTGCTTTCTTCCAAATAAGGGAGATATAGTCATTTTAGAAGTTCTTAGCATACCAAGCTTGTGGTTTGTTTTGGTTTTTTTAAGTATATGAGGGGAATGACTTATTCTTGAAAGTTTTATATGGTAACCACCATAGATGTTATCATCCCATGGACACTGCGTTTCCTATGCAGACTATGATTGACATCCTTTCGTTATCTGTTGGTACTGCTCTTCTGCAGGAAAACCAAAACCACATTATTCTAAACACTGTACTGACAGATAACAGACAGAGCAAGTCCCTGCCAAAGGGCACAAAATACATATCAGAGATGGTTCAGAATGAACACAGTGGCAATAAAGCTGTGATACCAGGAGTGATACCAGCTTTTAGCATGTGGCATCTTTCCTGTGGGGACTTCCAGCTCTGCCCAAGCCAGCTGTAAATTCCTTTGAGGCTGAGACTAAGAAAACTGGAATCCTGGGAGGACCTTGGTATAGTCCCAAACCAATTTCCACTGAACCTTCCCAAAAATATGGTTTCTGAGGATGCAGAAGTCTGAGTCTTACCTGCCTTACATTCCTGTAATCACATGATCACAGGATGTCAGGGGTTGGGAGGGACCCTGGAGATCTTCGAGTCCAACCCCCCTGCCAGAGCAGGACCATATAATCTAGCACAGGTCACACAGGAACGCAGCCAGGTGGGTTTTGAAAATCTCCAGAGAAGGAGACTCCACAACCTCTCTGGTGATTTGATGTAAGTGCTTCATCTTCCATAAAATATGCTATGAAGTCAGTGATGAATCTGATGTCCAGAGGCACCACAAGGTACAAAAGGAAGGTAAAAGGTTTAGAATGATGCCTATTTCAACCATTTTTTTTCCAGAAACGTTAGCAATAGGCACTTTTTCTTCCCCTAAATTTCTTGTGTATGCCATCTCCTGATCTCCCCTGCTCTCCACATACAAATCTGTAGAGCGTGCTTTGCAGGCCCAAAGCATATGCTCCGAGTGATGTATTTGTGGGACTGGGGACAGTAAAAGAGCATATGGACCCTTAAGGGTTCTGGAAGAGATGCTGGCTCCGCTCTGTAAGAAAACCAAGTCCAGGGCCTGGGAATCAGATCAGTAACCTCATTTTCAGTTGATAGATTTAAGAAGGATTTGAGTAAGGTGAGAAATCCTGGGAAGCTGTTTAGGGGGAGAAAAAGGTAGATATTATGTCCCTCAAGGACAGGAGAGCACTATTCCTTGAGCTGGCAGAAGCCAGATTTATACTGTTAAATGGGCAGACAGCCCTGGTTTTGTGTTGGACCAGAAACAAACGACTGACAAGGATATCTTGAACTGAACTGCCTGTAGCACTCTGCCCTGGCTGGGAGGAAGCAGGCAGTCTACATAGAAAACAGACCCAATGAGCTGCCCATCACTCTACTTCGCACTCTGCAGGTATTTCCCAGGTGAGGCTATGCTGCACAAGGAGCTATTTTCCACCAACCAGGACACTGTAGTCAGCATCACTGTTAGTGGAGACACAGACAGGCTGCTTGCAGTAAGGAGAAGCCCAGCAGTGAGCAGAGCACCACCTCTGGTGGCACAGGGAGCATCTCATGGACGTCTCTGTCTTCCCACAGATTCCTGGGAGCTCTGCTGATTGCTGAAGATTCTCTTCATTTTTAAGAGCAGTGCTGGCAGTTTGTTTCACTTTCAGACAGAGATAAGTCCTGTCCACACTAAAGGATTGAATGGGGGGAACCTTCCACACACACACCCCCCCCACCCCCCCCCCCCCCCATCTACAGGATTTCTTAATAATCCCTGGGCAGATGGACAATCATGTGAGTCCTTGAAACTCTATCTGCTTTGGAGGACTAGTGGGTGTGGTGCTGTGGACATGGCCAGATATATGTGTTGCTCTTTACAGAGAAGCTCACTGTCTTGCAAAGACCAAGTATCAACAAAATCCTTCCTGTGGGGACTTCCAGCTCTGCCCAAGCCAGCTGTAAATTCCTTTGAGGCTGAGACTAAGAAAACTGGAATCCTGGGAGGACCTTGGTATAGTCCCAAACCAATTTCCACTGAACCTTCCCAAAAATATGGTTTCTCTGACCCAGGAATGTAAGCTCTGTAACAATGGCAAAGCTGAAGTCGTAGACCATTGGCATCATTTAGTATTAGCTCATTACTTTTTTGCTCTCTGTCTGTCTCATCTAGCATGAAAATCATTGTCCCTCTGGGAGACAGGCTGTCTTTTTATTCCATTTTTGTGTAGCACCTGGCACAGTGGTGATGTTTGTATTTGAGTGGGGTTCTACCTCCATATAAACAGATAAAATCATTAGTGGGACTCCTAGTTTCTCTGTTTACTACTTTCTTTTTAAGATTACTATTTTGGAGTGACTAATCATAAAGCATCCAAGTTAGCACAGCTAATGGCTGCTTCAGTCAGCAAATGGCTGAGAAGAAGACAGAGGCTGGTGTGTAAATTGCCATAGTGCAGTGGAACAGAAGCCATGAACTGATACATTGCCATGAGTGGCTGAAGCCAGAGAGAGCAGAAAGGTAGCTATGTACACAGGGAGCTCTTCAGTTGGTCCCAGCAAAGCTGCAAGAAAGCTATATTTGCTCTAAGGTAGGTGAAGGTAGAGTCCTTCAAACCCAGGACAGCTGGCCACCCTTACCACAGTACCTACCAGCTGCCTCTCTGCTTGCCAGAGCTTGTGTTTCTACACTCTATCCTTCCCTCACCATCTGTTTGTCCTTTTTATGGGATCAGTGCCTACCAATTGTCACCCTCTGCATGAACCAGTTGAAAAGTTTTACTCCCCTACTGTAACGAGTTTCCTGCACATTTTTTGTGCTTCCTTTCCTGATTCAACTTCTTTTCTGAACATTGGCAGACTTCCCCTTTTAAATACAGAGGTTCTGGAGGGACGTAACACCTCTTGGAGCAAATACATTCCCCAAAAGCCTTCCCCATGATTTTGTGGCCCCAGTTGTCAACACTCTTCCCTCCAAGGATGGAGAATACAATCCAGGCCTACCTACCCTGCCTGAGGTATCTCCGAAGGAGTAAAGTCTCCAGTGAGGAGCCAGCCAGAATAGCCACCAGCATGCTGGGAAGGCCATGTCAAGGGTGGGAAGGAAGAGTGGCTGCAAAACATTGTGTTCCAGACACAATTAGTTGGCAGATGGTCCCTAAGGAGCTATCAGATGCTGGCATGTGTTTAGGGCAGCTTCTGGGCTATGTGCACTTACACTGATAGAGGTGATGCCGCTGCAGTCAGCATCTAGGGACTCCCTTCCTTCCCACTGCTTGTGAGCAAAGTCTGAGCAGAGCAGAGAACCTAGAATCACATCACACCACTTATACACACCAATTTCTTTGCCTCTTCCTACCTGCCAAAGTAGGAGGGTGGGTGTTTCAGTAAAATCTTCCCTCCCACATGAGGAAGAAGGCAGATAAAGAACAGCCAAGTGGTGTGCCATGCTCCCACTCTTCCTTGCATCCTGAACTAAAGCCCAGACTGACACAAGTTCACTTGTGCTCACATGAAATACACACAAAGCACTGAAGGGAGGAAGGCTGTCAGGGATCTTCCCAACTCTAAATCAATCCTTTGACAAGACTAGACTTTTTGTGGGGTTTGTTGTTGTTTTTTTTTTTCCCAGATGACAAGCTGGTCAACACCACCCCTGTACTCACCTCCACCCCCAAACAGCTGTTTTGCCAAAGGGTGGAGTAGCAGACCTCCTGATTGAGGGTGGAGCAGTTTGAAGAGGAGGAAAGCAGTGACTTCACTTTTTATTAAGTAATAGCAGAGCAGGGTGTGCGTCACTCTGAAAAACAAGATTTTGGGTGGGGGCAAAGGCTCTCTGTAGCATCTTGTGCATGGAGCCTTCCCCTTTGTGGGAAACAAGCAGAACACACCATTCTGAAGAGGGAATTCAGAAAGTTGAAGATGCACTAGGTTAGACACCCACCTTACGATCTCACTTAAGGGGATCCAGAAAGAACACTAAGGTGAAAGGGCATGTAATGGTGAAGGTGGTTTGGACCAGACTTTAGAAAAACCTCATCCTACAGAAGGAATAGAAGACCATGAGAACAGACCAAGTCCATATGAACAGAATAGCATGGGAATAGATTCAAGTCCATGTGAATAAAATGGGAGTGAAAGAGTGGGCTGGACCCAGAGCTGCATCCAGCCCTTGGCCAGGGTGAGGCAGAGCAGGGCAGCATCAGTGAAAGGCCTGCTGTCTGCTTACCCTGGAACCTGGTCAGCCTTGGCTGGACCACCAGTACCACCGCAGCTCAAAAAGCCCTGCAGCCTTCTCTCACTCGAGTTGTTGGCCCCATCTCTGTAAGGAATCTTTTGGGGTGTAATTGGCTTGTCCCTTCCGTGGTTCCAACACACCATTTACTGTGTAAATGGGGCAGCTCTGGCAATTTTTATACCAGGGAGGATCCTTGCTCTGGCAAGGGAATTCTTTGTAGACAGAATGGAGCTCCTCAATCAGCACACAGGAGTCAGCTTCCATGGGAGCCAACAGCACTAGGGTCTGTGAACAAATACCATGGGGGATGATGGCAGAATAGACAAAGGTGTATTTCACAGAGAGTTAGCCATGAGGGGACCACTGTTCTTAGGTTGGTAACAGCCTCTTCTCATCCTGTGCTAGGGAATTGGTATCATAAAATCTGGATCTATCTCCTCAGATAATCTTCTCCCTGCAGCTGACTCCTGAAGGGCTGTACAGGCAGCCTCAGGCCAGTCTGTTGCTTCATTCCTTTCTCCCTGATTCAGTTGGTTTCTGCTGGTCCTCACTACTATGGAAAGAGTCTTTCAGGCTCGAGAGCAGTGTGGTATGTTAGAGATCATTCCAAGCTGTTCTCACCATCGTTAAGAGTTAAAGGCAGTCTTAGACTCCAAAGGCTGCAAGTGTAACAAATATTTTCATACTCCTTACACTGAGCAGTTTATACTGCTCAGAAAGTCTCCGTAGTGGAACAGAAGCTGTTTCAGAGGTGGCTGTAGCAAGCCTTTCAGTGGCCCTGGGCAATGCTGATGGCATGATCACAGTGTACCTCTGGCCCTGCTTACATTTGGGACATAACCAAAGCCACTTTTTTCCTCTCCTAGTCCTCCTAGGTGAAACTCATTATGCCTTGACACCATCCTTCAGAGACATGACAGTATGTGGGCACACTACCCCACATTCCTCTACCTAGCACAGGTACCGAAGCGTAGTTCATTGGTGCTGGCATGTACTTTGCTTGTTGGATATTTACCCAGAGTCTTGCCTGGGCATGTTTCACCTGCCTTGAAGTCAAGGCTGATGTATTTAGACTCGTGCTACCACTCCAATAAGTTATTTTGTATCTGATTCCCACACACCTTCGCGTACTGCAACCATCCCTGGTGAGCATGTTTCGGGAACAGTTGAGAATTCAGGCTCTACTCAGCAGAGGTGTAAAAACCTGCTAGGCTGTCAAGTCCTCAGGCCCTTTGGCCCTGTATCTATCTTTTTCCTGCATATAAACTGATACCTAGTTTTGTGGTACCAAGCTCTCAGTGGCTCCTCATGAAGTCTTTCCCTAGAGAATCATCAAGTCTGCAAAGAATCCAACACAAGCAATAAGCCACTTTCCTCACTCCCGACGCGAGTATATGAGAACGTAAGGATAAAAAAAAAGAAGGAAACAATATGTACCATTTCTGCCAGACTGATCGACAGCTGCAAGGACAGTTCAGTTTCTAGGGGTCACTAATAAAAGGAATTTTGTGTTTCTGCTCTCAACCTGAGAAAATCAAATAAACTGAGTGTTCAGAGAGCTCTACTTACTTGCTCACAAATCATAAATGGCTTAGTAGAAGAGCACTGTTTTGAAGATAAAGAAGAAAAGGACAAAGGAACGTAAACAAAATAACAGGCATCCAGCAACATCCCCAGCGATACTTGCCAAAGTCCTCTCTCATCGCTTGCTGACACAACTGCTACAGCAGACTGTTGCTTCCCCTGCTCTAGGAATGCTCCACTCGCAGCTGACAGTTTAGGGGTACCACCACTCACCTGCTGGGTAGCAAAGGCTTCTTCAGTACTGGTACTGACCCAGGTTAGAAACCCCTGACCCATATGTCTGGCTTGCTGCCATTCTGACTGTTAGCAGCTTCTCTTAGTGGCTTCAGCTAAGTATCCCCCTTTGCCTGCAGTTCCTGGGAGCCAGTCCTAATTCTCAGCTGGTCTGGGCTTTTTGTTGCTCAAAGACAACTTCTTAAATAATTTTCCTAGACCTCTAGTTTGCTGTATTTTTACCTCCCAAGACTGCAAATGATTTACATGGAACTAAGAGTGATCATCTACTATGGGCACAGGTAGTCTCAGCTTTTCACACACTGAAATTTGTATTATCCTAATTTTTATGGTGAGATTATTGTTATTTTCTTACACAAATCCTCCCACACATACTAGCATATAAAATTCAGAATGTATAGGTGTTAGGGCTACCTCCAAGTTTTTTCAGCTCCTTTTCTCTCCAGCTGAGGCCAGCAGAGCAGTCCTGCCCTTCTAGCTCTCAATCCCTCTGGGCCTCCTTGCTGGCCCACCAACAAAACATAAAAATAGGGAGTCCAAGTTAGTTCGTTGTGTCTTGTGGTCAGCCTGAGCATCTCATCAGGTTTCACCAAAAAATAATAGTTGCCCTATGTAGGTCTCAAGACAATCCTGTTTATAACCATTTAAGATCCTATCGTTCTATCTGTGCTGCAGACAGAGGAGCTCAGAAGGGCTAAGAGAGGCTAATGAGTTTGTGACTGGTTCTAATGCTTTTGCACTCCTTCCCTGTTTTCTTAGAGTGGGCAATATTTCCTTCTCAAACCAAGGAATTAGTAACACTAATGACTGGATGTATCACCCCTGCATGCTGAGCATGACTCACAAAGTCAATATGGCCCTAGGAGATGAAGGAACAATGCCTTGTGTTCTCAGTTACTCTTTTTGGTTATGCCATCACTGGAGCCCAGAACAAGGGCAATGATGTCATGGCCATAGGCTTAATGTGTAAGTAATGTACACTACAAGCTCTGTGTGATCTGTTACTTCCACATTAATGTAACTTAGGGCATATATATACACGAGTTGCCAGAGCCAAGAATAAGTAATTTGGAACAGATTATTTCAGGCTTTTAACAAGAATACTTCTCAGTCCCAACAGGCTAGTTCTGGAGAGGTAGTACCTAGCTCAACATTGAGCTATATAATTTAGTCAAGACCTCAGCTATAAAGACAAAAGTTTGGAATGTAGAAATGGTCAGACAAGAATCCCACTAAGAAATAGCGTACATTTTTCTGACAATTAGCCATTGTTGCAAATATTTACATTAAAAAAAAAAAAAAGGAGTAAGAAAAATCTCTGAGGCAAAGAAATAAATTATTCCCAACCATTTCCAAGAAAATGACTTTGAAGCCTTTCGTGCACTTGTATTTGAACAAGGCTTTTCTCCATTAGCCTCTGAGGGGAGGAAGGGGGTTGTTCCTTCCTTTCAGAAATGTGTATATAGTGGTCTGTCAAAGGAGCCAGCGCAGGAGGGGGCATAGGGGCTAAGCATACAGTGACAGTGTAATCAGAGGCCAGACAGCGGGTCACGCAGACAAGCTCATACTAGCCTTAAACTATCTCGTGTGTGTGCTGATAACCGTAGCCACAGAGTTCAGGGTACAGCTATTAGCAAGCATGCTCCCCCAGGGAACTGGGCAGGTTTTGCAGCCTGCACTGAGCTTTGAGCTGATACATCTCTAGGGCTGTTAGCACCTAGCTCAGGCAGCCTGAATTTAGCATGGACAGGACTACACTATCTACTGTCAGTTTTCTGCATGGATAGCTGTGCAAAGGTGACAGTTCTCTGCTTTATAAAACTCTTCCCTAATGTACTGACAGGTGGCTTGCAGGTACCTCAGGTGACAGGACTTGCCTGTGTCTCATATTAAGGTCCCCTTTCATCATTTGATGGGTTAAGCCAGGATTGCTCTACCCAGCAAAACAGGGGAAGCCCTGAGAGTTTGTAACATGAAATCTTATCTTGAGGGGAAAAAAACAGAGGCTTGTGTGTAGAGGCTTGTTGAACTACGCATTCCTGTAATAGTTTCCCAACGTTTGAGTACCAATGGGACATTCACACACTTTGCTGCAAGTTCCCAACAGGCTGGAGACCAGCTGTGACCCCCTTGGTTCCTTTGCCTCTGCACTGGGCAGTAGATTGGTGGAAGCTGGTGCAAAGCTGTCTGTCCGATTAAATTTGTTATTTTGCAAAAGGATTTAGCTTTGTTTGCTGGTTATTACTAAAGAAAAATCCTAAGCTGCTGCTTTAACCTGGGTTAAACCTTTCACAGGGTGAAATAATCTGTTTCCCTCTCTTCCAAGTTGTAAACAAGGAGCAGAAAGCTAAGAGAAGGCAGAGAAAACAAAACAAAACAAAAAGTTTGAAAGATATTGTTCTTATTACATTCTTTTTGTTTTCCAATTAAAAATATTTTTAAATTTCCTGTGCTAAAAGACCGCTACATCAGCAGAGCTGCTGAACTCAGCTTATGAAAAGAATCTAACAACAGGTCATCAGCCACCATCTCAGACATAGTCCAGCTCCCACACATACCTGCTGTCTCTTCAGGGATGTGCTAGTAAGCCCATCCAGAAGGGTCTGCAGAAAATAAAGCTGATGAGAGATGCTCACATATTTCATAACTTTTTCCTGTACAAACAAATGAAAGGAAGCCAAATCAAATAAACCACGTATTCCAAAACAAGTTTTCTATATACAAGATTTGCTCTGGTTTAATTGAGCTTGTTGCTGGTTATTAGTAAAAACAATAAAAAGTTATCTGATGAGAAAGTTTTAGGTCAGCAGGGGCTGGCTACAAAAGAGATGACTGTAAATGTATAGTTTGAACACAAAAAATACACTCAAATTCTACTAGTGTTTCAAAGCCAGGAAGTGCTTACAGAAATTGCCCTTACAAGGGTTGCTGCTGAAGTTTTAATTTCCCTTCTCCAAGTCCTGCAGTATAGATCGGTTCTTTGACAGGATTCTGCCACAGAATTTCTGAATTAAAAAAATTAATACTTCATACTTAGCTATATCCTGCTTCGTGGATGGACCTAGATCTTCTCTAGTACACAGGATTTAAACCATGCTCTGAGAGCAGAAATCCCTTTTGAGTTCATGGCATTCAGCAAGATATCATATATAACTGTTTCAGAAACATCAACAAATATGTTTTCACAGCACTGTGGTGTATATTATGTATTTTGTAGATGAGAGGCTGCCTGCTGAAAGCACAGAGTCAAAAGATTTTGTGTGCCCATTAGAGTGGCGAGGGCTCAGATTTTCACAGTTTCTAGCATGCTGCAGCACTTTATATTCAGAGCACAAAGCACAGATGCAGTTGCACATGTACAGTCCCTTTTGCAAGTCAGCTGTGGTTGAACCATTCAGGGGCTCTGGCTGCAACACCAGCTTTAACAGCTTGCACCTCTGTCCAAAAGCATGTGATAGCCATGTGTCAGGAAATCTGGCACAAAATAACTTGCCCAGCATCGCACTGAAGCTGCGTGGCAGTGTCAGAGACACCAGGGAGTTCTGCAGGATACTGCACAGAACTGTTGCGAGGCTTTCACAGCCATGAGTAGCCCTCATAGCAGTTCCCGCCTGTCCAGGGAGCAAGGGAGTGTCTGAAGAAACAATAGTCTGTGTGCTTTGAAATGAAGACAGCATCATAACCCATCTGCACAAATGTTGCCTAGGCAACTTTAATCCCAGATTTCCTAGCTTTTTAAGCACTTGACTCCATAACCATTCCAAAGTTTTTATGTAGGCTTTTTGCATGCGATATGTACCCTCATTTAAAGTAACCTGCAGTACAAGGAGAGTGAGGATGGCAGAGGATAGCTATCTGGGCAGTGCCAAGGATTGGAACAAATGCTTTCTCCCTGCCCTTTATACTAGATTATTTGAAGATAAGGGAATTTGGAATAATTGCCAGAAAAACTCCCCACTCTCAGAAGCTGATTGTTATTGTTAACTGCAGAGTTGAACTAGCTTTTGATTACTCACAGAAAAGCTTCCCCATGCAAAGTGCTGTTTTCTATTGGGAATGAGATGGTTGCTGTGATGTTCAGCACAGGATCCTTCCTAACCCATGACCACTGCAAATATGGGAATCAGTGACTCTACTGGACATGCAAAGTATGCTTGACAGGCTTTGCTCCATAACACTGCCTAGTAATATCCTTTTTTTTCCTCTGTTGTAAGCAGAAAAACATAAAAGAGGTGACAGTTCCTCTTCAAGTATTGCCATTACCGGGTTAGTCTGGGAGATACCCTTACTGACCTCTACACAGGTCTATCTGCCTCCCTCCAGTAGGAGACAATCCCAGACATAAGCTAGAGAAGCTGCATGGTACACAGGATATCCTCATGTCTCCTGTTTCCTTACCTGAGACCATTTCAGCAGAGATGGGGCAGCTGAGTCATCCACTTTGCTTATATTCCTGTGCACTAAGATAACTCTTCACTAGTATATCATGTCAGCTTTAATGGAGATTTGTGTAACTAGAGTGGCACAGAGCCAACTATCAGAGGGGCCAAAACCTGGCACAGAAAGACTACATGTTGTGAGGTTCATTAAAATAACAGATTCAAACTCCAGCTGAGTCATCCTCAGAATCGTATTTTCTGACTTCTTTCATGGCATCAGATCCAAGCTCCTCATTCTCCATTTTTAGGCTCAAAATATCTGTGCCTTCCTGCTCCAAGTACTACCCCAGTTTACATTTGTTTTCTTAGAATTACCTCCTGAGGTTTATACTTTTCTTTTTGTGCTGAGATGCTTCCCCTTCTCCCACTCCAGAATCCATGGGACAGGCTCAACTGCAGCCCCCTTGCTATTCTAAGGGTCTCATGCCATCAAAAATCATTGTGGGGCACACTGCACTGAAGCAAAGTGACAGCAACCGGCTTTCTGGAAGATTATCCGCAGTTAGCAGAGCGGTTGCACATCCAGGATGATCCAGCATCATACCAATCTCATTTAGTCCAAGCCACACCACTTCTTGTTAAAAAAAAAGCCTAGAAAACTATTGGGTGACAGCTGTATCATTGAAGGTGTATCATCATACATGTGAGATTTTTGATACTATTTGTACCTGAAACAGGCAGCTCTTATTTCCCATACAATATGCAGCTTTCTGATTCTCTTTCCAAAAGCCCTGACTGACAGTTTTCTATTTTGATATGCCATAGCCTAGATTTTCTTGTTATTACATCTGCCATTACAGTCTGCAAGATAATGAAAGGCAAGCTTGATACTTGGGTATTTTAAAATGACTTCTCCATAGGTAACTGTGTTAGTGATAACAGTAACCATAAAGATAATAATGCAAACAGCAGGAATAATGATAAGTATGAGGTGAGTGGTAGAATTATTCTTGATATCAGCCTTAAATTTGAACAAAATGTAGTCATATCCCTTCTGGAGAAGCCAGAAGCACTCTCCTCTTGCAGGATGAAAGGAGCTGAGGAATGTGCTGGCTGGCACTGAATCCCTGTCCTCTTGGGCCTTTAATGGGTTTCCTGATCCTGTAGGTTCAAAGAGCAATTACAGTCTCCGGCAAAAGTACAGCAAATGGAAAACAGATTCCTTGGCTCTCACTGAAATGCCAAGAGAATAAGTAACCAAAAGATGGAGGACCTGAAGACCCTTCATTGTAGCATCTGACTGAGCTGAAGGGAAATTTCCCTCCTGTCACCCCCAAGGTGACAGAGGAGACCCCTACCATAGGACGTGGGTGGTGGGAACCCAGTGACAAAGCTGTGTTCACACCCATCTCCCTGGAGGGGCTTATATTGGAGGAGAGAGGTGCTGGAAACTGTCCGATTCCTTCACCTCTTCAATGAGGGTTTATTTTGTGCCTTTGAATTTGCCATCAGGGAGGAACAAAAACAAGGTCTGGGGAGATGGGAAGGCAGCAAGTGCAGGACAGCTTCCTTCACTACAGCAACTCATCCTAAGAGATTATGGAGATATATATGCAGTACAAGGCAGATAGATAAACAGACATAGGGGCTAACTGAGGAATCAGGCTTGATTATCATCAGTCTGATGGTGGCAACACTCACTAGCTCATCCAGGGAAAAGAGACACATGCCCTGTTCAGAGGAGGAAATTTGTGAAGATGAGTGATAGAATATAGAGGAAAAAGGCCTTCAGACCCAGGATAATCCTTCCAGATAGCTGCTGGATATATGTAGCACAGGACATTAATATGTCAAGAGAGACTAGTAGGTATGAGTGCTGTGAGCTGCATACTAATCTTTTGTGAAGATCTGCATGGGCCACACAAGATGACCTCCAACAGGGCATCACCACCCATGTATTTCCTGGTGATCTGCACAGTCAAGCGCTTAAGTTTAAAAATTAAATCCACAGGTACAGCAGGATTTTATAGGACCACAAGAGCACCCTTTTTTTTTTTTTTTTCAGATCAGGACTTTGATACCATTAAAAAATATGTATACTCCAGGGTTAATTTACAGAAGGTAGTATAAGTACATTGCCTGTATGAAAGGCAGCCTTGTGTAGCTTCTTACACGCAGCTCTAGGAAATGCTTTCCCATGATCAGTAATGCCTGCAGTGTCATCACACCCCAGCAGTGGTGTATTCTGAGAGAAGCTTCTCTTCCCTCTCTGAGAAGAGCTATTGCTTTACCAGTAGGTTTCTGATTTGTTATTCAGTAAACTATCCCATACAGAGGAAACTAAATAAGCCTGTCTGAAGTGAAAAGCCATTCAAGTTGCTTTGCATCATGTTTCATTTCCACCTCAGATTACTTGAGATTAAATCCTATCATGGATGACAGAGAGAAATAACTAATAAGTCTGAGCCTCAGCAATAATGCCAACTTTGTGCTCAAACAAGGATGCTCAGTATCCAGTGACAGTACAAGTAGGTCACCCAGCCGGCTTAGCGAGCAGAGGAACTTCTCCATTAGAACCTGCTGCTGGCACTGTTCAGTCATACTGCACATGTATGAGATGTAGCTTAATCCTGCAGTTTCTCAGGTGTAGAGGGGAAACTGTATCCTCATATTTACACAGTTGTGATGTAGTAATTGCTAAGGATTTCCTTGGTCATCTTATATTACAAATTGACACTTCCTCTACTTCTCCTTAAATTCTACAGAGGAAGAAGGAATCCATTCTCTCCTTACCGTATGGATGTGTAATTCCTCTTAATCTAACAGGAACCAAAAAAAACCCTGAACTCCAAAGAGGAGTGGTGAGGAAGAGATGAATAAATGAATGAATGGCCCCTTTATAAAATCTCTGACCCAGATGTGCGAGGTGGTTTTCATTTCTGACCTTCAGCTAATAGACATGAACTACAGGCATAGAGTTTGGATATGAAATATCTAAATCCAGAGCCATGCACATTTGGACGGGCAATGTTTTCGATTTGACTCCATCTTTTCACACCGTGAAGAAGGACTTGCAGTCAATGCAAAATTAAAGATGGATTAATTTAATCTGTTCACCTTTTGAAACTCTTCCAATATATCCGGAGTGAGGGAAGAAGGCTGTTGTAAGTAAATATTATGCCAGAATGCCAAGTAATTTTTTCCTACAAGAGGATGTTTTGAGTTAACAGGTTAAGACAACATAAGGTGGAAGTGTTGTTTTCCCACTACAGTTTGTTTGGGTCTGGAGACACTATCTACCAATATCAGCTTCACTGCTATTGGCGTCACCCCTTCCTTCCCCTTCAGCTGGGCATCATCCCTTCTCCTTAAACTGCAGAATCAACCTGCGCAGTTTCTGTAGGTAAGGAAAGAAACAAAGTCAGAATGGGAATGGAAAAGTAAGAGTTTTGGAGTTTCCAGTACAACAGAGCCACCGTCTTCCATGAATGACTAATTCCTGGTTGAACATGACATTTCCTTTATCAACCCCATACTGTCACATAGAATCTTTTTGATTAATCAATATAAATTAATTTAGGAAATAATTCCCCCAGTGCTGCTTTAGAAATGTCTAGTAATGGTTAAGCTCTGCTACCTTCTGGGCTCCCCAGTGCTAGTGTTGGAATAAAGGACTTCTAGGTGTGTTGAAAATTATCTGCATACCAAGACTGAAAGAGTAGCAACGATCAAAGGCTTAGCATCAGTTCACAGCCAGTAACAAATGGTATACCCCAGAGGCTGATTCTGCCATCTATATACTTCAATCTTCAACAACAACCTGGATAACACAGAATCACAGAATCATCAGGGTTGGAAGGGACCTTAAAGATCCAAACCCCCTGCCACGGGCAGGGACATCTCCCACTAGATCAGGTTGCTCAGAGCCCCATCCAGCCTGGCCTTAAAAGCTTCCAGGGATGGTGCTTCTACCACCTCTCTGGGCAACCTGTTCCAGTGTCTCACCACCCTCATGGTGAAGAACTTCCTAACATCCAATCTGAATCGACGCATCTCTAGTTTTAATCCATTCCCTCTAGTCCTACCACTACCCAACATCCTAAAAAGTCCCTCCCCAGCTTTCTTGGAGTCTCTCTTAAGATACTGGAAGGCCACAATAAGGTCTCCCCAGAGCCTTCTCTTCTCCAGACTCTCCCAGTCTGTCTTCATAGGAGAGATGCTCCAGACCTCTGATCATCCTTGTGGCCCTTCTCTGGACATGTTCCAGTGCGTCCATATCTTTCTTGTAATAGGGGCTCCAGAACTGGATGCAGTACTCCAGGTGAGGTCTCATGAGAGTGGAGTAAAGGGGGAGAATCACCTCCCTTAACCTTCTGGCCACGCTTCTCTTGATGCAGCCCAGGATACAATTGGCTTTCTGGGCTGCAAGTGCACACTGATGGCTCATGTGCACCCTCATCATATCTGTGAAATATTCAAAATTATGACAGCTGACACAACAGATGACATCTTCAGCTGAGAGGGACCTCAAACACCTAAGTATTTTGGTAACAGAAACCTAATGAAGTCCAGTAGAGAGAAATGCTATGTTCTGCATGTGAGGTGGAGAAACTCCCTGCACTGCTACATACTGGGAGTGAACTGGCTGGGTAACAGCACTGCTGAAAAGTATCAGGAGGTTAGAGTAGATGTCAGACTGAATGAGTTGATAGGGCATTGTCACTGTAAGGCAGCTGTGTTCTGCACTACATTAGGAGGAGTGTGGCTGGCAGATCTAGGAAAGTTATTTTCCCTTCTGCCTGACACTGGTGAGGCTCCATATAACATATTGTCCATTCCGAAGCCTCTCCATTACAGAGGCATGTGAAGAAACTGGAGAGTGTCCAGCAGAAGGCTACCACAATGGTCAAAGGCCTGGAGCACATGATCAGCAAGTGTATGTTGAGGCAACTTGGTCTGGTGAAGGGAAGGCTAATCTAATAGCCTATGGCTACCTGAAGGGTAATTACAAATTTAACAGCTCCACATTCTCCTCAGTAGCAAATGATACAACATGGAAAAACAGACACAAATAGTGGCCTGGGAAATTGAGCTGGATATTAAGAAAAAAAAAAATCCTATAAGGGTAATTCAGGATTGGAACAGACAGCCCACAGAGGTCACAGAATATCCAATTTAGGCAGTTTTCAGGACTCAGCTATTCAAAGTTAGGCCTGACCTCACGATGTGCTGGCAATAGTACTTCTGTGACTCAGTGGGTGGACTAGATGACTTCTACAGCTGTTTCAATGACAATATCTATTGATTCCGTGATTCTTTACAGTCAATAGTCAGCAGATTTGACAAGGGGATTTCCCTAAATTCATTGCCCAGATAGATTGATGTCCTAGCACAGGCTTGCATCATTGCATGTCTGACGGCCATTTTTCCTCTAAAATGTGGTGAACAGCATTATAATTACATTTCCTCATGCCCAGGAACATGATTCTCATTTATTTTTCTGGCTATAAGTTGGCTGTTGGTCAAGGTTAGGTAGAACTTGAGTTTGAGATGTGTGCTTATTGGGAGTAATTGGAATCGGCTGCACAATCAACTTTTCTCTAACTGGTCATTAGTCAGAGAGAGCCTCACCAGGCAGTAACACAGAATTTTAGAAATTTACACTTACACCAGGTCTTCAGATCAATCTTAGACTCATTCTTGATGGTCAGAGACACCTTTCGGATTTTTTCCTTGGTCCTGAGAAGGTATCCAGCCACAATGAAGAGATGTTGCCCCAAAAATCCTGAAGCAAAAGGCCAATTGGCTTCAAATAAAATTCTGTCATCTAAACCATCTCTGGAAGCCCATGCCTATGTCCCAGATGTATACAGTGTATCTTACTCAGGTGTCAGGAACACAAGAACCATTTGTTTGCTCTGACAGCTAAAATACTAATTCTGTGTCCCCTTTTTACCAGTCTAGCCTCTTTATCACAGAGTAGTTTCCTGTGAGAAACCTGGCTATGTACACAAAGCAATGACAAACAGACAACTATCTCTAAATCTGGTAACAGCCAGATCACATTTCTGTCAATGACCCTTTAGCTGAAAAGGCTGAGCAGTACCAAGGAAAAACCCAAACCCAAAGTATTGCATTTTTACAAAGAATGCAATAGTTTTACTCGACTGTTTATGACTAATGAATCACAAGGACTCAGTGAACCACTAGTTAATTTGCAATAATATTTGTGAATCAGAAGAGGGACAATCTTGTGGTTAAGGCTGGACTGACATTCAGGATGTCTGGGTCCAATGCCTAGTCTAGCATAGATTTTCCTTTGCAAGCATTGGCAGGATGCTTAATCTCTCATCCTCTGTTTCTTGCCTCTACTTTTTTTCCTTTCTTTGGCTTTTTGGCTGTCTGAGCTGTTTTACTTCTGAAGTATTTCTGTAGTTTCTGACATCCAGGAAAGTACAGAAAAACATGTATGATGTAACAAATTGTGCTTTCAGCTGCAAATATCTCTAAAAGCCCACAGGCTGGATGTGTTCACTTCAGCCAGATAATAAACATATATTTGAAGAAAACAGCCTGGACAAACGAATGGTTAGCAAACACAGAGACTACATTCAGAAGTAATTGTTTATAAAGAATTCTGTTGAATAAATTAACTCTGCTACTACTACTATTGGAAACAGTAACAGCATAGAAACCTTTACTACCATATCATGCCAACCCATTTTAAGTGATAGTACAGGTTTCTATTGTTATTTGTATCACCTTTACTGGTAGCAAAAAAAACCCCCCACAAGTATTTGGGATTTTTTTTTTTGTGATGACCAAATGTGAAACAGGAATTTTATGCTTGACTTTTAAAAATATTTTTTACAAACTGCAACATTCAAATGCTTATCAGCAATGACTCCCAAGGCTGATAGCTCCAACTTTCAACATAGAAAATAGTTTTAAAATTGAGCCTACTGTTGATTAGGTTGCTTTCTAGCCTGAAATTTTCAGAGGTTGAATGAAATGTCAAGAAGAGACAAAACCAAACATGGACATAATTATCTGTATGTTACTGCCTAATTTCACAAGAACTCTCTTGGCAACAGTAGGTCTAGATAGAAAGAAATAAAATCACATGTAAGTAGGTAACACACTTGGCTCTTTGGACCCTAGACTGGAAACACATGTATCCCAGGGTATTAGAACTAAATAAATTTTTTTTTTTCCTTCTACCATCAGAATTCTACATTCCTATGGACATGTTAAAAGCTGTCCCAAAAAATGTTAAACACAAATACAAATACACAAAGGGGATTTAATTAATAAATAATAACATAGTCATGCATGTGCCTGGAATCAAAGAGAGAAGATAGATATCTACTAAGTGAGTACAAAGATGCCAAGACAAAAAGGCTGACAAAAAAAGGCTTCTGATTTCCTCTCAGAAATGCAATAATCAAGGTAAAATCCATGATACAGGGCATATGAGTTTTCACACTTAGCAAGATAAGTCCACAAAGTCCACCAATGCGGTCAGGTGAATCCAGTTTTTCCCCTCTTTGAAAACAATCTTTGTGCAAGCCAGGCATCTTTCATTCTTAACTGGGTGAAGCCTTAGGCTGAAGTTAGAGGAACAGTGTCTGTCTGGGGAAACAGCAGGAGCTGGAAAGAAAGGTCTTCAACAGTACAAAAGGACAGCAGGACCAAAGAACCCAGTGGAGCTTTGCCTTCTGCAGAAGATAATAATGATCTAGTGGAGAATAGCTGCATATGCGTTAGCTCTGCCTACAGCACTGAGAACAACACTGTGCTGTGCACTTGTCCTGACATTGGTCATTGTGTCCAGCAAATTGTGGCTGTTCATTATATCCAACTCTGAATGCAGTATTGCTACCAAATTCAGAAGTCTGCTTTTCACGTAGCTCTGCCGTGTGTAGTTAGAAACTGCAAATCACAAGGGACAAAGGAGCAAGCCCCTAGGGAACTTTCTCAAAATTAGTGGTAGGAAGTGGTGGACTCTATGAGTTTCCGTAGATTTGTTGCAGGGGGGATGAGGAAGGTTTACAGAGCCTTTGGCCAAGCATGCCGAACTCTGAAAAAGCCAAGGGATAACAGCACCTCTGCAATTTTCTGACATTTACCAAAATCTGTGAAGTCCTATCAGCTGGTCACTCTTCCACATCTTATGAACTGATGAGGACTTTTTCCTTTGAAGTCTCTGGAAGTCATTAAGTAGGTAAATATTTTTTGAAAATACCATTCTCTCCCTTGTTTAGTTAGAAATGAAGCAGATTCTCAAATCAAAGAATCAATTTGAAGAGAAACTAAGGTTGTATAACCCTCCTTCATGATCTAGGCTGGCAGCAAACTGGTACAGCTCAATTTCTAAGGCTCTAACAAACACCAGCTGAATATCCCACCTCAGAACACTGGGAAACAAGAACTGATGGGCTCATCTGCCACTTCATTTTTCAGTAAAACCTGTGTTTTAACATGCACAGCTTTGAGGCGTATACATGTTCCATTCTGTCCAAAGAAAGAGGATTTAGACAACATATTCTAATTCATCTCCTAGACTGAAATTTCACTGCCCAAGAGTAACAGCTATTGCCTAAGATAAGGATGTTCCAACTCTTACTATGCATGTTTAGGTACTACTGGTTTGCCCAGTTTATCACACATAACAAAAAGTTATAATAGCCCTCCCCTTTATATTAAAAACTTTTTTTTTCTTTTTTAACTTACCTATTCTCATGATAAAACCTAATGGTGCCAACCGAACAGATTCAAACCTGCCAACTAGTCCCTTTCAATCACTTCCCAAGATGGTGACACTGCCCCTGACAGACCCCACTCTCCTCAGCAGATGGATCACCATCCCCTTCAATCTTCAGCTAGTCAGCTCACAAATAAAAGCCTGCTTCAGTAGTTAAAAGCTGGCCACTGTTGGTATTACTTACACAGTCTACAAAACAAAGTAAATTCCTTACTATTAATCACTATCATGGAAGATCACGCCAGTGGTTACATTACATGACACTTACTTGCTGGGAAATGGGCAGAGGATGTGCAGTGCTTTTCACAACACTTAAACACAGCTTCTGTGCTGGTACCAGCTTTTGGAAGCCACTCACCAAAGCTGGCTTCAAGAATGAGACCATATTCTTGTCATTCCTAGGCTTACAATTTTTGTTCCTCACTTGATTTTAAGTCTGATTCCTCAGATATCAGAATGTCATAGAAGAGAAACAGATACAGTAGAGGGCCAAAATGAGGAACAGCCCCACTCAGCTAATGACCAGCCATCAGAAATTAGCCTCTGTCAAAGCAGCATTGTTTTGACTCAGATTCTGAAGTACACTGTCACAATCTGGTTAGGCCCTTATCCTGCCTTGAATATAAACATGCATGAAGTTCCTTTTACCACATATTTTTTGGGAAACATCAACAGCTCTTGGCAAGCAAGAGGAAAGAGATGACTGAGAAGCTGCTGGCAAGCCCTTTGAGCTGATGTCATCTTACAGCCTGACTAGAGCTTTGGGTGCACACAGTCACACATATGCACAGCTAACAGTCACCAAACTTTTGTTATGGCTAAAAAATTAAATAAGTTATTTTTGGCTGAAGAGGTCTCCCTTTCAGACTTGCTACATTGCTTTCTGGCTCCAGCTGGCAAGGGAGCTGCTCCCTCTGGAGCACCTGACATTGAAACACCAGGATAAATCTGTCAGGGAGCAGCAAGAGCAGGGCTGCTCCTTAAAAAGAGGTGAGCCAGGAGCCAAGGGGGAGTCTTGATCAGCCAGGTTTCAGTCCCACAGTGCCAGAGATAGGTGAGCAGGACAGAATCAGATATGATGGACACATCCAACCAAAAGTTCAGGTCAAAATACAGTATAATGATGATGAGATAGGTCTGAGGTCAAGCCAGGAAGTCAGTCAGTAGGTCAGGAATAGGATCAGGTCCAGTGATCATCAGGCAGTTTTATGATAAAAAACATGCCAGGAAGCCAATCCATAGGTTGACATCCTGCTCAGGGGGCTCCATAGACAGGCAGAGGCATAGCCATGTCTGTAGAGAATATCATCACTCCTTCAGTATAGCTTAATCAACGAATGATTGTCCAGAGCTGAGCTTAAATAGAGCTTCTGGGCCCATGGGTGTGGGATTCAGGTAAGGTGTCAGGACTGCAATGACCTCAGGGTTCTGACAAAATTAAGGGCTCTGGGTAGTCTGGGATCATTTTTTATTTACATACTGCTTTCCATGTGTTGGCTCCTTACACACATAGTAACTGACCTCTCTTCTTCAACATGATCCACCTTTTTTCTAATCATATTTCCCTCCCTTCCCTCACTGAGATAATTTTTCCTCTCCAAATCCAGTCATAGAGATCCTGTTGGCTTCACTCTCTACTGTTTTCCAGTCTTTTCTTTGTGACTGACAATAGACTTGCAAATGCTTGGGAATGATTTGCTGGTTTGTGTAACTAAGACAGGTTTTCTCGCTATGGTAGGCTTGAAGGAAATACACCTAAAATTATGTCATGCTGCAGTTATATATTTTACTATATTAAATTTGTGTGTGTGTTTCCTATGGAGGATGTATCAGCTAATAAACTGAGGAACGCATCAGGCTGAAAACTCTAGTTTCTCTGGAAATGCCAGAATCAGGGTTGATTGTGCAACTTTATTTGCTTCCCTTCCATTTATATATTTATCTGCCCAACCTTGATTACTAGATCACATACTGTTGGGTTTTTTTCACAAGTTTTCTGCATCATTTAATACATGGTTCTGATTGAATGTGCTGTTACCTCCTCATAATTTTTTATCTGCTACTCACACTATTCAAATGCTGTCTTGAGGTGAGAATTATTCTTTTACACATGGACATTTCACTGGTTCTCATTTCTGAAGTCTCACAAACAATAATCAGTACATATTCAAAACATCTCTTCCTGCTAAGAGGAGATTATCAGTCCCATTTTATAGGTGTAAAATTGAGCTAGTAAGAGATTAAGTTCAAAAGTATGTATTATATTTGAGTGTACTAAGTGAGATACCTGAGACCTTGGTTTTTTTTCTGTCTGTGTAGCACTATTTAGCATTTTATATAATCATAGAGAATTTTCCACTGACTTCAGCTGCAGCCATAACTGCCTGGCACTTGGATTAGTAAAAGATGAGGGCTGTTAGGTCACAGAGTCTGACTTCCTGTATTTTACAGACCTATATATATTTTTCATTCAGTTATCCCTGTAATTAGCCCAATAATTCAGGATTATCCAAAGTATAAAACAAGTAATCTAGGAAGGCAGCTACTCTTAATTTGAAGACCTCAAGAGATAAAGAATTGATGATTTGCTTGGGTTTGATTTTTGAGGGGTGATTAATTACTTTCACTGTTAAAGGTTTATGCCAAATTTCTCATCTGAATCTGCCTAGCTTCAGCTCACAGATGTAGGTTCTTACTTTACTTTTCTCTACTGGAGGAAAGGGGTTTTTTTGTTTTGTTTTTTGTTTTTTTTACAGCTGGTATATTCTCCTCAGGAATGTATTTGTTACCTATATTCAAGTCACATGTCAAAAAGTTTGGTAGGCAACCCACTGATAGACATGTTCTTCAGCTCTGAAATATTTTTTTGTTGCTCTTTTCCACACCAATTTTTAAGTCTTTCTGCTTTTTCTTTTTTTCTTTTTTTTTTTTTTTTTTTAATTTAAACACCTGTCCAATATGTGACTCTCAGGAGCTAATTGCAGCAGGTTTGAAAAATTTTCAAGTCAGTTTCCAGTGTTTCAAACAAAGGCAAAAAGTTGAGGGACACAAGGTTAATTTTTGCAGAGAAATGTGATTTAAAGGATTTTCTCAGAATTTCATTTGGACTTTTTGGCACATTTAGGGACAGAATCCAATTTGCTAAGATGCCTTTCAGCTGCTTTAATAAAAGTGCCCTTTCTTCTTCTGCTACTCCCTGACTCATAATTTATGCATTTTCCAACTTTTGGAAGAAATGAAGCAGAGGTCCTGCAAACAAACTCCTCCCTAAATTCAACTTTAGCTTCAGAATAGATCCACCTGATGGACCCTTCTGAAGGGGACCTGTGGAAAAAATCATTCACGGTTGTGTAATTAAAGACTGTTTCATAATGTTTATGTACAAGGAAGGAAAATGAAGGTTGTGTTTCCTAAATATTGAGTGCTTAACTTTTTGACCTTAATAAGGTTCTTTACACATGATATATGGGCATGGTGATTCCTAGGCTTGCCACAAAGCAAACTGGAAAAAAAAAATTTTCCCTCTGGCAGCTGTATATTGGCACACACATGAATCACCAAGCTTGGTACTTTGACCTGCACTTCATGAAGAGCGGGCATGTGTTCACATTCATCACCCGTGGACCTATGGACATCTTTGCAAATATTTTCTATTAGGAGAGAACTGGTAACACTCAGGACATTCAGAATCCACTCTGGGCTATGAAGGGAAAAGGTCACAGTGGAAGCAGGCTTTCCTTCTCCATTCCCTCCAGTTGATCTGTATCTTCATGCTGAGTCTATCCTATCTTGGCTCCTTGGGCAAGTCCCGTTCTATTTGTGTAGTTTGTTTTAATATCTGCACTATTCTTCCCTGTCCTAGGTATCTTGCCCACTGAGTTGCAGTGTTTACCACCAGTACCACTGGCTTTGTCTGACCCATCCAATGCTTTTATCCCTGTCTCTGTTTATGCTCTCTCCTCTCCCTGACAGTACTCTGCTTCCTGCTTATTTTTTCTCTCAGACTCCCTCCTGAGACATCTGGTCCATTCACCCCTTTATTTCAGAATCTCCAGCCCATCCCAATTCTCTATTTGCAGCTTGATCACCATAAGATATGTTCAAGATATGTTAAAATACTTGTCCACACCCATCTCTTCCTTGGTCCATAACTCCTTGCCCAGCCACTCCTTGCTTTCCTTATTGGTGCATATCAGATCACATCTGTGCTGTCACTCCACACAGAATTTTTGTCTCTCTGGTCCCCACTGCTCTTGGCTCACATCCTTATTCTTACCCAGCCAGATCTTTACTTCCATTTTCTCTCTTCCACAACAGTCTTCAATCCCAGTTTCATCACCTGACTTTCCATTACTCTCTCTCCAAATCCAGTCCTTTTTCTGAAGGCTAGTTCTTGTTTTTTCTATGTTTGAACCATGGCTTTCACGTGCAGTGCTGTAGCCTTGACACTGGCGCAGGGAGCATGGTACACACACAGAAGGGGACAGATACACAAAAACATTACCATGCAGTAGCACGTCCTGTCAGCTTTTAATGATCATAAACCATAAATCTGTCTGTGTGACAACTCTCACCATGCTGTAAATGTAAGTTAGTTTATTTGCCTTTTATTGAAGGTTAGATTGCTGTGAATTACACACACCCTGCCATTAGTGCAGAGTAAGAATGAACAGGAATAATCGCTACATGTCAATTCACACAAAGTAATTTGCTCCCCTATATTTGTTTGTTCATGTTTCCACGCCTACAGACTCCCTTGTTTCAGTTCATTACCTGTAGCACCGGAGACTTGCAGTTGCAGGGAAGATCTCAGTGAGCCTCTGCACTTCAGCAACAAGCTTAGGGCAGACAGACACTTTGATAGGTTTGGAGTAGACCTTTGGCAAGACTGCAGTTAATAGGTGCTAACTGCAGGTACTGAAGTTTGAAACTTGACCAAATTTGGCCAAATTGTCATAAGAGTGAAGGAATCCAAGGACTGCTCCACTTCATTAGCTTTTTTTGTAGCTGGAGTTGTCAGTTTTCCAAAGGAACAGTCACGGGTGTTCTTCACTGTAGGCAAACCAGAAACTCTTCCTTTGCGTCTAAGTGTGTATGTGTAAGGGTAGTTAGCTTCCTAATTTACTTGAAATTCTCCATATATTCTTCATAAGGGAGGCACTCAGGGTGGAATATTCCAGTCAGAATGACCACCAGAAGGAAAATTTTTCAATAGGTAAACCAGTGTCTTATAATAAGTTATAGGCAACCTGCATATCACCACTCCTCTGACAATGCTGCACGGTTACACACCACCATGATCGGCCACTGAAACCTGCTGATGTTGGAACCCATTCATAGATATGTTCTCTTCAAAATATAGATATTTACATAGTGCAGTCTGCTGTAAACAAAGAACAAACTGTAACTGCATCCACACAATCTCCTATAGAAACACTTGTGATCTAAATAAGAATAATAATAATGACAATAACAATAATTATAGTAATAATAATATGATGCTTGAGCACTAAACATATATGCAAGCCCAGGACTGTTTTCAAACATGCATTTAGACTAATATATATTACCATAGCATAAAGCTGGGCTGAGTGATAGGAAACACATGTTTCTTGGTACTTGTGGTTGCACAATAGTATAAAAAGAGTCCTGACATTCTATAGGTCTCTGGACAATTCTGCTATTGATATGTTGTGAGTCACTGCAAACAGACCATCGTATGTTTCTGAATCACTTCCTGCTCAAGAGGTTCCTCCACTTCTCCCAGAGATTTTATGCTGGGGAGGAATTCAGTGGGCTAAAGCCCTGGAGACCCATTCTAAATGCTTTCCCTTTCCCTTCCTTTCTGTGCAGCTGAATGACTCAGAGAGAGAATGACACCTTGAACCAATGTCACTTTTCCCCTGCTGGGATTGGGAGAACCCTATGTGGAGTCCAGAAGGAAATTTAATTTCATGTTTTATTTTAAGGAGATCCTTTTTGTTTTGCTTTGATTTACTTTTTGCTGTTGGCATTTTGAGTCATACACAGTTTGGATGGGAGGGAAGGGGTTTGGAAGTTAGAAGCTGTGCTGTGATAAAATAAAGGACATTTCAGCTATTTTCAATACAATTGCAATGTTCTCTGCCCCAGAAGTATTAAGGCCCAGATCACAGAAATGGTAATTAGATACTTAAGTACCTCTGAGGCCTAATTAACTTTGCAATTAACCAGAGGCATTTTGATTCCTTGAACATTCATAGGCTTCTCTTAGATCTGTGCTGATGATTTGTTGATATTCTGATAACCTAACAGACTGCAATCCTTACAGAAGACAGTAGGTAGACAATTACAAAATTAAAAGTCTTGTGCGATTTGGAATGTCCCAGTAGTACTCCTTTGCATAAAAAGTAATGTCAACAGACTATTTTAATATATTTCCATGGGAAAAAAACAAATCTGCCTTTAAGGGAAATGAAATCTTCTACTATTTACAATGCTCCTGCTTTCATTTGATGTTTCCACTGGAAAATGCTGTATTGATGACATTTTTGCTCCAAAATATAAGCCATTGTGAATTGCAGAAACCTTGCACTTCAAGTACTTTTTGGTTTGTTTTTCACAAGTTATACTGGAGAAATATGTGATCTTTTGGCAAATCAGTATCATGATGAAAGTGCAATCAGTTTCTGAGCTATTGAAAAATTATTCTGACTTCAAGAGATGCTTATCCTGAATGCCAGCTGATGCAGTACTTTCTCATTAAATGGCAGTAAACAGTATTCCTGAATGAGCTGCACCCATTGATCAGAATTCATTTTAAGTGATCATATCTGAAGGAGATGCACTTTACTGGGGCCTGATCTTCTCCTGTCCATCAGTGCATAACATGGGCCTGTGATCAAGGTGGCCTGCTGCCACTTGCTTTCAGAAAGCCTCTTAAAAGTACAATTCTCCATGTGCATCTTTGCCAGTGAAAACATAATATACAATGGCAGGTATGTGTTTGCATCACAGTAACTAACATTGTGTCTTTCTGAGGTACCCTGGAGAGTTGTATGGACCTTCCCAAAATCTCCGCCATTGCAAAAACACCAGCACAGTTGAGCACCTCAGTTTCTTCATTCTTACTGTGGCATAATTCAGGATGCAGCTGCTTCAGCCAGTTCTGATCACCCCCTGCTTGAGACCTTCCTGAGCAAAATAATTGATTTTGCGATCTTCATCTCTCTGTCACTTCCAAAAATAGAAGTCACCTATGTTTTAGAGACCAAACGTCCATTTGTTATGAGATCCTCACTAATTCAAAGCTACCATTTCAGTTCTCACTACTGCTATTAACTGTACAGTTTTGTTTTGTTTTTTCTTTTTCCTTTTGGCATAGATGATCTGTTTTGCTTTCCTGTAGGAGTGGACATTTCCAGGATCTCAATTCTTAAAGCTTTCTTTTATCTCACTGGTTTCTTTGTAGATACTCCAGGCTTTGGTGTCACCAATTCCAAACACTGTGAGCATTCTTACTTCTTTAGATTTTTGTGGAAGGAAATCTTTGTAGCTAACAAACCACTCATCTTCTGTACAGTCCTGTAATTTAACAATGCTAAATGCATTTAACCTCCTTACTCTTTACCAGTAGGGTTTTTGTTTGTTTGTTTGGGGTTGTTTATTTATTTATTTTGATACTGCTTTCCACCAACCCTTTGTCCTGACCATAAATTCTGACTAGTAAATTTCTCCTATTCAGTTCACCACAGACCTCTTAAACCCAGATCCACTAACTGGCAGTGCTGTGTTAGCCATTAGCTATGCCAGGTGACTGTATCTAGTAAAAATGGGTATGATCACCTAATGTCTGTCTAGTAAAGCTGCCTCAAATAAATACCTCATTTCTTCAACATAAAGGCATTTATGCCAGACTGCATCAGCTGACCAACCATTCCCATGCTATGGGAACACTTGTCTGGCCTGTGCTTTCAGTATATGTGACAAGCCTTAACAGGCTCCCTTTTCCTTGGAAAATATCCTGAAACTCTTTTTCAATTGTTTTGATCTTCTGCCTCTTTGGTGAGTTACCTCTTTAATGAGACGAAGGGAGTGGCATGTTTTTATTCATGGATAATTTTTTTTCCCTCGGTGTGATTAATAATTGTACTTATTCCAATTTGCTAATTGCCCATGAGTTTAGTCACAACTCTAATAGGAATTAGCTCACCACACTAAGTCCTAAGCTTCACCTGTTTATAGTAAATTGCCTATGGTTTTGCTTTCCATCTTAACATGTCCACTCCTGGCAATACTTCAGCTTGCACCAGCATCCATGTTCAAGGCACAGGCACTTCATCTGCTTTTGAGATGATAGTGCTTTAATCCTCTTCAGCACTGCTCACTGGTCCCATGAAGAGTCATCTGAGGACATGGTGCTATTGTCCTCTTTGTCCATGCTGGAGAAGTTCTTGGAAAGTGATAGGAATTACTGTGGTTCTTGAAGGTTTTTCCAAATACCAGCCATTGTCCCAACTTAACATTGTTTGTAGATCTGTGTGCTGCTTTATGAGGATGGCAGCTCCATGCTCAATGTACCATTCTGCTGCCAGTCAGTCTCTTATAACAGCCTAAATCCTCTGCAGCATGATAGCACTGCCTATCTTGTATAGGTTTTAGTCTGATTTAGGCAACTTCTTTTGGCTGACAAATGTTAATAGCAACAAAAAATAACTCTGGCTCCTCCAGTAGATTTTGACTGCTTTTTCTCAGGTTCCAGACACATTTGTTCTCTTCCTGGAGACTCAGTTCCTCAAACTCAAGGAGCTTGGCTCTTTAACCCCCTGACAACCACAAAATCTGCTGCATTTTTGCCTTGTTATTGTACTGTTTAATGACATATGATTAATATGTTTCATTTTTATGTGGAAGCCAGTATTCTTCAAATTCCTGTGATAGAGCATCCTGGTGAGCCTCAGATGTCAGGCTTAATTAGAAGCATCCAATACTTCAGCACCAGCTATTGTCAAAAATAAAGCCACCTCCAACTTGTCATAGAAGCATTCAGCTGAAGACTCAACATCATTTTCCACAATCACTGAAGGACACATACTAGCAGTGGAGGCCAAAATGGATCTCACAGATCCATACACAGTCACCACAAAACACTGCCCATCACCTTAGTGCAAACTAGGCTCCTCCTTTTCCTTGACCCCCAGTATCTGCTGATAGACAACAAAGCTCTGTTTAAACTTTCTTCAGCTACCCTCCATACTCATAGAGAGCGTCAGCTCCTGTAAGGTGAGGGTTTCAGTGACTCCACTCTTCCAGTCAGAACACATTCTTAACTTTTTTTTTTTACCTGGGGGCACCAGTGTGTTGCTTAAAAATCAAAGCAGAGTTTGTGTCCTACTGGTAGTCATGTCACAGGAAGAGAGTGTCGTGCCTTTTCAGATCTGTAGACAAAAGCCAGGGCTCATCCAAATTTTCTGGTTTTACTATAGCTATGGGAAACGAGTTGCAGAAGAGACCCCAAGATAGTAAAGGCTGATCTGTCTACGTACAAACCATGCACTGGGCAGACCTGCAGTTGCTCAGCATGTGTTCTAGGCTGACTGGGAGATACATAGCCTTCTAACACAACACTGAACTCCAGCTGATACCTTCTCATCTGCAGGGGTCATTGCCTCAGGCTCAGCACTCTGTTGGCAGGGGTGATGATGTTACAGTGATCTGGGATGGGTGTAGCATGCAGACATGCAGCTGTGCTTGCACCATGGGTTGCAAGAGTGGTTACCACAAGAGCTGTTGCCTTTTGACCTTCCCCTTGAATCTGTGCTTACCAAGCCTACGTGACCCTTGGCTGGTATGCAGCCCCTGCAAAGTAATCTGGTTGCCTGTGAACACCATCCCCATTGATCACTTTCCAGCTGGATTATATTGATTTAGCTTAATTCAATGCAAGTGGTTTTGCATGTAGAAAAGGCTCTGTGAATGTTCCCATGAGGTCTAAATCAGTTCCTCTGTCTTTCTTGCTCTTTAAATCCTATTGTCACTCATGTGTAGCTTTCCTACACTCAGTACTTGCCTATTCCTGCGGCAAGCAATTGCCAGGGGCTTAATTTTAGAGAGGAATGCTCACCCTGCTGTCTGGGAATGAAGCCTGGTGTAGCCAGCTTCAAAGACTAGACAGATTTGTTGTTGAGTTTAAAAGACATCTTCCCCTTGACTGGGATTAGCTATTGTATCTCTTTTGCTCTCATCTTCCATTTCAGTGCATGGGAAGGCTCAGGTGCTTTCCAGACTCCTTCTATCTTTGGACCCTTTCAAAGGCACATATTAGGTGCTAGCAAATTCTCAGCTCTGCCTTTTGCCCACTGAACATCGCTGAGCTGACTGAGGACGTGGTGAATTTGACAGGATCTGTGCTCAAAGAATCCATCATTTGGCTCTTCTGCTTACACAGAGCCCTGGCACTCAGCTCAGACCTGAAAAAAAATGGGTTATTTTTAATTCTAACATACTACACAGAAGGAGAGAGTTTTTGCCCTCTTCCTTCCCTTCACATTACAATTTTAGTCCTAACAAAGGACTTCACACAAAATACAATAAAGTGATTATCTATTTTACGTGTGTGCCTGTTGTTCTGACAGACATATGTGTTTGTTTATTTTTAGATTATAAAATGAAATTATCATGTTCTCTGAAGTATGCATGTACAATTAAAAACATGTTGAGTCAACTTGCTGCTTAATTTATGTTAATGAAACTATTCAATGGGAAGGATGTTCCTGGTTATGTTGTTTCAGTGAGATCTGCATTTTAATCTTGGCTCTGCCACAGATTGCCCCTTTGATTCATGGCAAGTCACTTAATCTCTCAGTGTTTCAGTTCTTCATTCCCCAAATTAAGATAATTCTCCTTTATCTTGTCTGTTTTGACTATAAATACTAGAAGCAGGGTATATTTTGCACAGCATTCAGCACAGTATACTCTAAGTATACTTACAATATACTTTAATATATAAGCGTATATATATTGATAATAGGTCATCTTGTCTCCAAGAAATAAACACCTCTGCAAGTCTTTTCCAATGCACAGATTTGAAAACAAATATAATTTCCACCACACCCCAAAGAGGCACTAAGTCACAGCTCTGTCAGATCATGCTCAAAATTGAGTTTTCATCAGTGGAAATATGCTGATCACAGGTTTCCAAACCCTGGGCTTTTATTCTGGAAGTCACGAACTCATCTTCAAGAAGAGCTTAGTTCTTTCATTGCATCCTTAAACTTCATCTAAGCTAAGGAGTGTGTGAAATCTCATCAGCACTTTTAGTACAGATCAGGTCCAGGCCTGTGGGTTAGGTAAGATAGAAACTCTGGCTTGAGAACACTTGGCCAGCACACCTGGGAAAACTCAGTGTCATGTGAATGGCTGAAGGACCTGCTTTGCTGTGATGGTTTCTCACATCTCTGGCTGTCAAATAGTCACAGAATAGGCTATACCAGGCTAGCAGGCTCTACCCTTGATTAGCTTGGTAACTACTCAGAAGCAGTGAGGATTTTCTATCACAACCTGATGTCTACTGATTTGTGCTGACCATCTTCCCACTACATCCATGCACATATGTTTTTCTATTTATTTACTGGTTGTGTTTTGTCTGGGTGTTTGACAGTTGGTTTTATACAGTGCCTAGTACATAGAAGACCAGAGCCCTAAGCTGACAGCACTGAAGTAGCAGTTACCAAAGGAGGTGCCCTCTGTTTTCAGGCAATGTTGGCTTTAGCTGAATTGTAGTCTCAAACTGATCTGCTTTGCTGAAGCCTAGATCTAAGCCCTTCTTTCTCCACATCTGGGAACTCAGGCTATATTTGCAGTTACAAAGGTGAGCAAGAGCTTATACATGATGGGATTATGCCATTACTTTATTACCTGACAGCACTCAAAGTGCTTTTCAATATCATCTACTGTCACTATGAGCCCCTCATTATAAATACCATGTTATCTGGGGGGCTTTCTCCCTTCCTGCTGCCCATGTCTGCCCCAGAGCAGTGTAAAGGCCTGGTCAGCTCTACAATTTTTCAACCTTCCAATGCAGGCACACTCCATCAGCCTAAAACACCTTTCTTCACTTGATATACATTAGTAGCATCCTTTGCAAATGTGGTTGAGATACATCTAACATGAGGTTCACTTAACTGCCTGGCCAGCTGGGCTTGGGCTTTCATGTCACAGAACAGAAAGAGTCCCAGCCTCGCACTGCTGCCAACACACATGCCAGTTTTTGGCCCCATACTCCAAACAGACTTTGACTAAATGACACACTTCCCAAAGCCAACCTGGCAGCAAGGTTCATGCACCAACCACAACCCAGAGGGCCAAAGTACCCATTCTCCACTGGCTTGTCTGATAGTATTCACAGAGAGGAATTACAGAGGATGACAGTAGCACTAAGCTTTCTTAATGTCCTCTGGACTCATTTAAACTCCGCTCATTATAAAAGTTCTGTCCACAATTTAAATCTGCCCTGCTCATTGCTGGATATATTTGCCCAACAGCATTGTAAGCTGCTGATGCAACTCACTCTGCTAATGCAATAGACCTCTCTTGTTGGCTGTCTCTTGGGAGAAAAGTTCTGGCCACCAGCTGATAGTCCCAAGACAGATGAAACTAATGAGCCTGAAACAGAGGTCACTGAAGTTCAGAGCTGGTTCATTTTGCAGCTGGGTATTTAATTCTTCATGTCTCTGGATCCAGTCAATAAGCAGTAAGCAAAGGAGAGTGGTAGGAACCAAGGATCAAGGTGTCCGTGGGCATCTGTCTTTTGTAACATTCACACTGAATGAAAGCAAATAGGCTCTGCTTTACTGCATTTAGCCAGCTCTCTTGCAATTTACACCTATCCCATACAGCCATTTCCATTTTCATTTCTTCCTCCTGATTCACGAAAAGTTCTCCCTCACTCTTTCCATAAACTCAGCCGCCTGTCTTCTGTTGAAGTTACAAGTCGGATGTTAACTTAAGTGATTAATACAGCTTTTGAAAAGGTCAGCTTTGAATCTCACTGCCAAGTTCACCCACCTCTCTGAGCAACTCCTTATAGCTCTTTCCTTCATAACATATTTGCAGTTGAAAATAATTAAAATTTACATGCTACTTTGTATCTTGAAAGCACATTAATTGTAAACTTGCTCTTGGGTGTTGGGAAATGTTTGAGGCTGTGCTTGGAGAAGAAGGACCTGTTTAACTCACCTCTCACACAGATTGCTTGCAGCTCTGAAAATGTAATCTCTGGCTGTCTGTCTAGTCCTGTGTACCACCTAACCACTTCTCAAAACAGCCCACTGGATCTGAAGAAGTGAATTCAATATAATTACTGTAATCTATTGTGAAAACACAGGATCACATCAAATTTTGCTAACAAACTAAAGGGTCCTAATTGTCCCTCACTCCCAAGCCAGGGCAGTCTTTTAAGCTTGGACAAGTAGTCTCACCAAATTAAAGATTAAAGCTGGGTTTGTCACATACTGCACAGCTTAGCTTGTCCTGGTTGTGTCTGGGAGTCTACATGTGCAGCGTCACCAAGGAAGAAGCTCTGCTCTGCATCATCAAATGTAAAGTAACCCTTTTGATAGGTAATAGTTTAGGGAATTTGATCTTGGACTCTCTCATATGGAGAAATACAGTTAGGAGCAAGCATATTTTGCCCGTGAGTGTTTTTGTTTTCTTGTTCCTTTTGAAGTAAAAGCAGAAATGTGGGAACCACTTCTAAATTACCCATGCACCAGAGCGACAGAAGAAACCCAGAAACAGATAAAGACCAACAGCTGGAACATATTGTGATACAAGGAAGCAATTAGCTTATGGCATAAAAGAATGAAATCACATACAGAAATGATTTTTGTCTCCTAGCATTACCTTGGCAACCTGGAAAGTTTGGGGCATACAAGACCTGTGGTCCCAGACCAGTGCTGGTGTGGTACAGAGATGTGCCACTCCAGAGGGAAGAGTCCCAGCCTTTTCTTAATGGTCTCGTCTGAGACCTTGCAGATGTGTGGGAAGAGATGAGAGGGAAGAAGGGGGTCAGCCGCTTCCCCTCTCTCCAAGCTTTCCCAACACTGCTCCAAGTTCCCGGAAGAGCTTTCTTCTCCCTGCCATGGGGTCTCCTTGAGGCATCTTCAGTCAGTGTGTCCCTGGGAACTTGCACCACAAGCTGGGTGACCAACTGCAGCCTCAGCTGCCCTCCTACTCTCAGTCAGACTCAGTTTTGGACATGAAAGGCCATCCTCACAGGATTGCTTGCAAGTTGCATCATCAAGCAGTAGAATGGTAAAAATACCTCAGGGTCGGAGAGGAATTTGAGATAAATTTTCTTTACTAGACATTGCAAAAGAAACAATATCCTCATCAAAATGAATGAGCTAACTCCTATTGCTTCCAGTGTGGCCAGAGTTTCAATCTTTAAGTGTGAGATGCCATGCTGCCATAGTGATGAGTTCAGGATAGCATTAACCACATGAAATCAGGCAGCTGGGTTGATGGATGTAATCAGATTTCCTGCCCCAGTTACAGTTTTATCATCCAAAGCCTCAATTTAATCGGAAGTCATAGTGAGATTTGTTTCAGGAGGGACCCTGTTTACCACTCCCAGTTTCTGAGATCTGGTTAATCTTTTCATGGAGCAGGGTTTGCATATCATGCCTCATAAACTCCCTACATGAGGATTAGGAAGAGACGATGGGCTTTGTCATAAGTGCTCCATGAGCGTATCTCCACAGCAGGCATAGAGATACTCAAGCAGATGGCTTCATGTCATTAACTTCTCACAGGTGGAGACCAAGGCCCAAAAATTCACAGCAGTCAGATCCATGTATGCTAACCCCCCTTTCCATTCCTAGAAAGGTCTGGGAACAGAAACACCCAAGCTGTCCACTTATATCATCCAGCTCAACATTTTCCAGCTCCAGACTGGTGAGCCTGCATCATGATGTGCTTCATCAGCTTATCAGCCCAGAGGATCTCCATGCAGTGCCCCACTGTGAGGAGCGGACATGCCAGCTGAGGTTACAGAAAAAACCACTGTGTACAAAGGGCCACAGCAGCATTCATACTTTTGGGAACCCCTCCCACCGAGGACTATCTCTAGCCCTGTGTGGTGCAGGATCAGTTTAAAATAACTTCCCTTAAAGCACCCCATGGAAATCCCCTGCCAGTCACCCTCCTCACGTGCTTTTTGTTCTGAGAATCAACAGGCCTCAAAGAGCAGTCTCAGAAGAGGCCACATCTGTACAGAGTTTGCTTTCATCCCCACAAGGGTTCCTAAACAATGCCAGTGCCAGCCGGAGGTTTGCTGAATGGTTTGGGAACCAAAGGCTTTCTTTGCTTTCTGTTCATCCATTAAAACCTTGTGAGTCAAAATTAAGAGGACAGGAGTGGGAGCTTTTGTAGGCTGTGGTTTCTCACAAATGCCTAAAGCTAAGTACTAATGAGAAAGTTTTTTTTTTTTAAAGAAAAAAAAGTCTGCAACCCATCACCACAGCAATCCCACTATTAAAGACAAATCCAGTGTGCACTGCTTTACATTTATGATGCAGACAAACTAATCTAGCCAATTAGGGCTGTCTACAAAATCCATATGAAGTAATGCTCTGTCCTCAAGGTCCAGTATCAGAGATTCTTGCTATGGCAGTCCAGAAGTGCACAGACACACTACCTGGACACCTGCTGCTCTCTGAGCATGGAATTAGCTGAGCCACTTCTGCACAGGAAGTTTTCAACATTTTCTTCATTGTCCCACCTGCAACTGATGGGTGAAAACTCCTGGTTTTCATGGGTTCTCTCAGCTGAGAAGCCCACAAGGATAAGTGTATACAAAACTGTCTTTCATTTAAGAATTTAAGAAACAAAACAAAGTAAAAGTGAACCCAGTTAGTGTCTCCCACTTGAGAAGTTTTACCTTACAGGTTTTGAGTAGTCCTAAACAGATTAAGGTATGATTTAGTTTCTTTGAGGGAGTAAACACTTTTTCTTTGTCAGTGCATAGATTTTTTGTTATTGTTCTTTAAAAGGAGGTCCCACTCCCCTGAAGTTTGGTCTACATATTTTGATAGTAACTGTTTGTGCAGCACAGAAGTTCAGCAGAGAAGCTCAGATGCTGAATTTCTGAAGTGCTGGCACTACCTCCACAACAAAATAAAGCCAGGACCACTCTAAAAGACTTCAGCAACCAGTTTTGGAACATAATTTAATGGCATGAAGTCTGATGTGAATAAAAGAGGTAGAACTGTAATAAGGAAACAAGTACCCATCTTTCTGGACTAGTTTTCCTATGAGAGGGAACACTACTCATGCAGGAATGAAAGGACAGCACATTTGGTGACAATGGGTAGTGCAGGTCAGTGGTGCCTCTGCTCCTCTTGCCTCACCCGCTGTGTCTGGTACTGCCTCCAGCTAGAGCGCCAGGCATGAGCTCCCACCGTAAGCCCAATTCCTTTCTTTCAGGCTCATGCCCATCAACCTCCATGCAGGTTTCTGCCCACATTCCAAAATCCTACCTGGATCCCATGACAGCCTCAGTAATGTGCCTGGGAAAGAAACAAACACCTTTCTGAAGTGGGTGTGGACGAGCTCACTCACATTTGTCTCATATATCCCAGAGAAGTGGAGATATTGCCTCACAGATTAAATCAGCTCACGTCTCCACCTCTTTTTCCAGTAAAGGGCGAACTCTTTCTCCTAGACAAAACAGGAGTGGGCTTACAGAGACCACAGCATCCTTTGACTCTCCAGGCTTGCCCAAGCTAAAGAAGAAGGTCTATGTGTTACTCCCAAAGGAATTTCTCTGCTTCCTGCTGCTTGCCATTCCAGGCCACTGCAGCCTGTGGTAGAGCAATGTGTGTGCTCAGCAAGGGAAAAAATGCTGCTGACCGAGGTAGTGGTTGCAAGATGAAAAAGGTTCATCTACACAGTGATTTCTTCTGTCTTCCTCTGAATGCATTCACTTCAGGAGCCCTTTCTTGTTACAGCTGGAAAAGATGTAAACGGAAGCCAGTCCCATCTGAAAATAGATCTGCCTATGTCCTCTGTGGAGCCTTCTCAACTTCCCTGCTGGTTTTGACTCCTAATGGCAAACTAGGTTGTTGGTCAGCACTGAGGTTGAAGACAAAGTTTGAATATAGGATAGCTGCACAGACACCCAATGAATTTTTTTCTTCCACTTCACTGGGAGCTCTAATGGCTTTAGCAAACAGGTGGAGCAGGATGGTATCTTATCTCATGGAATGAGCCACAAGAGGGAGACAAATACCCATGTGGTGCCACTATGGGCTCATGCCCTTCAAGCCTAGGTAGGAAAAGGTTTCCTCAGCTCCTGAGAGGTTTCAAGGTTTCAGATTATTTCCTTAACCCAAAGTCAAAATCTCAAAAAGCCTCAAGAGTGAAACATGGAGAAATAAAATGCATGTCAGGAAGACTTCCCTTTTACAGTTTGAAAGCATTTCATTTCCTCTTTAGATTGAAACCAAAAGTTATTTCGTGTTTAATCACAAAATCATTGAAATGTGACACTTTCATCTCTGAAAATGTGAAACTTGCACTTTGGGACCTCATTTTCCTCTCCAAGCAACTGCTGAATTTGGAGAGATTGTGAAATAGAGCCCTTCCTACAGTTTTTGGCTCCTACCAAAACCATATAATTTGAAAGTTCTGAAGAAATTTCAAGAAACACAGAGCTAAGTCAATCATAGGAAACCATGGCTGCCTTTCATGTCCTCAGTGTCTCTGACACGAGCTTAGTCTGGATAAACACAGAAAAATTTTTATCTGGAGAAAGAAACTTGAAACTCTGAAGCACAAGAATAAGGATGTAGGAAGCACAAGGCTCATACTTGGCCCCCCACCTGCTCCAGGTTCCAACAAAAAAATGCCACAACAACTTCAGGGTTCAGAAGAGCTGCTGCCAGTATCAACTCCATGTGTAGCCCATGGAGGAGGTGAGTCCATGGAATAGGGCTTTGGAGACACTGTCCACATTTGTGTTCCAGAGCACAAAACACAGGGGATGTGTATCTCACTGCCAGGCCACATTAGTGAAATATTTTAATTCCTGCATGAGCCTAAGGGCTCAAAATGCTGAAAATAAGATCTGGCTGTAAAATAGGACAAACTGGGCCCACAGCATAAATATTTCTCATGTGAGGTAATACCTGACTTTCCAGGTCAGTGGACAAAAGAAATGTGGTGCAACTGTCTGTGGCCAGGGATGTTAAATGCACCCACCATGATTTTGGTCTGAGAAAGGTACTCAGTGGAAATTATCATATGGAAATGGTATGTGATAGAGTATTCATCTGAACAATCAAAATAAACCACTGAGAGCATACAAAGACATGGGAAAATGTGAGATAAAGACTACTTTCCTGCTCAACCCTGTGAGACAGACTGAGGCTACGTTAGCAGTAGCAAACCATACAGTTCCAGGCCCATTTGCTGGCAATTCTGGCATGGTCCAGCCCCAGCCATGCTGTCAAGCTCTCTTAGTCTGCAGAGTATTCTATGGGATATGGCTCCAGACTTACGCTGGTTTCCATGTTGTGCTTGGGAATGGCTTGGGAGAAGGCTGTTTGGCTTGAGCCAGAATATGCCAGAGTTCAGTCTAACATTTTAACAGTATATGCAACTCAGGACCTTTGCCCTTGCTATGTCACCACTCTATTTACTAGCACAGACACAGCCTAAGATGCCAGCTGCAGGGTGACACTTCCCATGTTCCTTGTTCTTCTTTATGTCCCAAGTCCCTTATGCTCTGGAACATGAATCAAGATTACTAGCTGTGCTTCAAAAAAAGTATAAATGTAAAACAGAGATCTTCCAAAAAAAGTCCAGCTGCAACTGCCTGGTCCTCTGTGTTGCTGTAGATCTGACTATTGAAGAATGGCAAGAAGGAAAGAGGCAGTGATCCATTGCCCAACAGCTTTCAGGAGCCCAGAGGGTATTTCAAATGTTCCAGTGAACCATGGTATCTCATTCTCTGTACCAGGCAGCTTCCATGGCTCATTGCTTGTGTCCCTCTTCCTACCAGCACCTGACATGACAATGTCAGCCAAGGCTGCACAGGGTCATTGGCACAGTTACAACACCATTAGACTTGCAATAAAACATCAGGGCCATTTCTCTGTCAAGCAGAGTATTTCTCATTAAATGTACTAATAAGCTTAGGGCCCACTTCTCATTTTACACTGATGTAACTGCACCGTTCTCAAATGTGCTACACAAGGTCGTGAAATCACAACCAAGCCCTCAAAGGTGCAAGTGATTCTCCTGAGCTTTGAGTCAGGGCACACAGCTTCACTTTGTGTAAATGCTGGGGTGAGAACCATGTTCACTTTGCCCTCTGGAGACAGGAAAGCACCTGCAGCATACTGCATGGTGAGGTTAGAGATCAGAAGTAACAGGGGAATGAGCTGCTTCAGTGAGACCTAATTACTCCTACAGTGCCTGTTGTTGAAGGTTGTTTTCCACTGTGAGGCTCAGGGAAGTTTTGTTGTCTCCAACGAAACCCCATGCTGCTCATTTTGAGATCAGTGAGAATTCAGAGTTTGCCCCCCAAAAAGGGATAGGGACAGTCAAGCCTGATGAGTGAAGAGGGGGAACTGTCAGCTAATGTCTTCTGAAACTTAGTAGTTCTTGGAAGACAGATGGCTTTGAAGACCCCAGTATAACTTCATAAAGGGTTTTCTCCCCTCCATCTCCTTCCTGTGTATCTTCTATTATAGCTTAAGCACTCCAGTTTTTCCAAAGGTAACCCATCAAAAGACAATTCCCACCCTGTCAACCACCAGTGTTCCTCATTTCTCCCTCTGCAATGTGTTTACATGGAGAATAGAATTTTCTAATTAGTGAAAAACACAGCAAAAGGTACTCAGTTCTGGTCAGGAGGAAGAGAAAACTCAAAAGTGTCGTCTTCTCTCCACTGCTTCCCACAAAAAATATTTAAGCCATTTTTCAAGAAGGAAATTGGGGGAATGTATTCACTCTCCTACAAATGAAGAAAGACGAGAGACTTCCCTGAAGGCAACACTGCAAAATACTGGCTAAGCAAACACCACACATTAAGAAATTAAACTTTTCTACATGCTCATAACAACCTTTAAAAAACTCGCCTATATTTTTAGATGTGGTAATGGAGATTTATTGACCAGGACTGCTAGATATGTGTGTGAACACAAGCACACACATACCATATTAGGTTTTTGCTGAGCATCTGCTTGCCTAGATATGTTCATGTAATTCTCACACTTGAAGCTCCAAGTGAGAGAATAATATCAAATGTTCACACTTTTATCCTCCAAATGCTGAGTGGGACAACTGGGAACCCAAAAGAATCCTGTCTCAAATAAAGGTGAAGTTAAGTAACAGTAGAGATGGAATTAATGACAAAAGCTCCATGTCATGCCTAACCTTTTCTACTCATTTCCATGACCTCCATAACCACAGCAAGTGTTAGGAGCCATGAAACATTGGTTCATGGTTTGTTTATTTGAGAATGTGGGGACTAAGCCATGGTGCTGCTCAGTTTCTTTTTTTTTTTCCCTGGTGATAGAATCAAAGGATAATTTTTTACCACCCTGAAAGATCTTCATGCCCTAGGGCAGGGCTGACTTCACTTAGTAGCAAAATTGATTTGTATGATATGATATCTCTGTCTAGTTACTCACTATGTTCAGTCCTATCTGACACTGGAAGTCTCAGCTCCAGCACCAAATGAAATGAAAAATCCATCCATCTAAAGCATCTTAATTCTAACCCTTTGCTTTGCACACATTCCTGGTCCTCTCATTGCTCCTACAGATATCCAGGCACACAGCAGTGAGGTCCCCTTAGTGAGGTCCCCTTCAAATTATTGAATGTTTTCTTTCCCCCAAAACATTGTAATCAGCAGCCTCATTCTTGCCACTTCTTTATGTCACCTCCCAAACTTGCTTGCTTGTTAAAACTTTGGCATCTGTCCTCGCAGTGCTTTACATTAAATGTGTTACTTTATTCCCATTTGATTTTACAAGACTCCCTTACACACTACTGAAACTACCATGGACTAAATCATTCACCTTGTCCACAGCACTGATTTCATCACCCCTTCTCAGTTAAGCTTCATAAAACTTAACCAATCCTGAAAGGATATGTTGTCTCTTCTTTTACTACAAAGAACATGGTTGTATTCCAGCTGCCACCCCATCTACCAATCACCATACTGCTTCAGGTCCTTGTACAATACTGTCTCAGTCCAGCTGTTACTGAACTCCTCCTGTCATGAGTACTTCATCACTTTTCTCATCATAATCCCTGTCTCTGCCTTCCTCCAGAGATCCTTGAGGATACCTACACCTCCTCCTCAGGATTTACTTCAGCTAGCTTGGAAGCATAGGTCCTCTTTCCCAGCTAATGATTTTTTCTTCATTATTGTGTAATTTTAATACCATAATGAACACACATGTGTGTTTTAAAGGAGTCCATATCACATGCCTTTAATAGAGCACAGATGTTACTGTTGGCAACTTTTACTGTTCAACATGTTCTTCCATCATTGCTTGTTGCTTCTTACACTATTTCTGATCTGGTAAACAGCAGAAGGGAAGGACTTGTCTGTCATAGTCAGTGGCCACCACAAACCTCCATTAACCCACAGTAAGAAACCCACTGAGTGAGCCATGCTGCATGCAGTTGGCGATTACATCAACTCATGAGTGAATAGTAGGGAGTGCTACTGCTTCTCCTTCATATTTCACTGTACAGCCCTGACTTTACCATGACTGGGAAGGCTGGCATGCAACCAGTGCTGATCTTCAGCTCAGATTTTCAGTAAGATAGTTCTATAAACAGTGACATCATGTCATGGCATCATTACTTTCCTGTACGTTTGAATCAGCTTGCTAGCTTTTATAGGTAATTATATATATTTACTGCTCCTCAAACTTAACTGGCACCAGGGAAGTGCCACACACGTACACACATTTAGCTTTTAAGGGCATGAACAACATTCCCATAATCCATTAGGTATCCACCAGAACAGAGTTTGTCATCATACAAGCAAAGGCAGCTAAATAAACAGAAAGGTCAGTTTCAGAGTATAAAAGCTTGAAAAAAAATCACAGCATCACTTCTGTGGGAAGGGTGAAACAAAAATTACAGTACCTTGTACAACGGTGGCTTCTGGACTGATTGAAAACAGCAGACATTATGGTAACACAATACTGCTGCCAAGAGACCAACGTTATAATGTTTCCATTTCCCCAGATCCTAATGTTATCCATGATGTCACTACATCCTGGACCATTGATTTTAGCATTGACTGAGAAGGCTTTGCAGAAGAAAGTTTAACTCTGGTAACTGAAAGTGCATCATATGAGATGAGATGAGATGAGATGAGATGAGATGAGATGAGATGCGATGAGATAAGATGGATAATGTGAACCAATGCACAAAACTAAACATGGCAGAAGGAAATAAAAAAAGACATTCTGCATTGTTTACGGGCTACAGGACAGTACACAAAAATCACAAATCTAAGATCAGCATCTCTTTTGAGGGCCTCAGTGAAACAAGAGTAGAGAAAGCATTGTATTTATGGGATAGATCAGTTTTCATCTAAGTTTCTTTCCTTCACATAGTTTAGATCCAACTCTGTTCTACTGCTCCACCAGCAATAAATACAGAAAATATTAATATATTTACAAAAACTATTGAAAACCTCATTATTTGTTGGAGAGGAGGGGCAGAGGGTAAAGGGGAAAGTGTCATAGTTTACAGCCATGTGTTTTCAAATAGAGGCTAATGTATGCATACCGGCACTCACATTTACACACCAGTGCCAAAATACTGATTAACTGCAAAGTGATCTTTGCAGTGACCCTACACACAGAGCAGAGTCCGTAAAATCAGGGGCTAAAATGATATAATTTGGGCCACCAGTGTTGTAAATTGGAAATAACTTCATGACTCTCCCTTCACTCCTACCAAAGATGGCTTTGTTGAGCTGCTGGTTCAGATTCAAGCTCCTGCTTGACTCTAAATAGACATCTTCACACACCAAATTCTAGACACATGCAAATCTTGCCATCTAAAAAGGTTTGTGTACAGCATCTGTGAATACATCTATAAGATTTTAATTCAACAGGTTGAGTTATGTATATGAATTAACACCCTGTGTCTGATAACTGAGCTAGCTACAGTGCTACAGTCCCATCTCAAAACCTGCAGACATCATCTGTACCAGCCCTGTCAACAGTTCACATACATTTTAAAAGCATTCATATTTTTTCCCCATTTTCTGAGAAAAAATGAGCCCTTACAACACGTAAACACATAGAAAGACATAGACATATTGCTTTGCTTCACTTCAGTAAAAACATGCTTTTCTTATAAACTGTCCTTGATTATAAACATCTTCTTTACCAGGAAATCTATGACTAAGTATGTGTAAATACTCATCTCAGGGGTTTGCCCTTGTGGTGGCTGCGGCCACCCCCAGAAATTCTCACCACATATGTGTGTGAATTGCCTCATAGTCATGTATAATACACTTTCAGCTTCCCTATCCATCTGGGTGCTTGCCAAGCATGCTGGTTGGTCACCTTGTTAGCAACAGAAACAGGACTCAAGTTCCAACAAGACTATGGTGGAAGCTGGTAGTATCCCCTTTGACTGCAGTGGAGTTCAGCCCACTTCCATCACTTCAGCAAGGGCTCCCTAGTCCATTATTAGGTGTTTGTGGCCTCTTGTTACTTTAGTCCTGTGGACTATTGAGAGCTTTCAATTCCACTTAATTTTAGCACAGACTAAGGGCACTCTGTTGTCACTAGATAAACCCATTATAAAATGCAGCCAGGTGTATGTGCCACTCTCTCTCTGATTCCTCTGTAAGGCAGGTTCATGTACATGGAAATTTGCGGGGGTTTCAGTGTCAGGAGCAAATTCCTGGCAAACCATGCACCAGTGTCTCCCTGGCACTGCAGCTTTCCTAGTAAGGCCACCCACACATTCAGAGCCTGGATCTGTGTTTCACCCTAGGCCTCACATACTATGACCGGGTGAAGCAACTTGTGACTTCAGCATGCTCTGGTCACCCCTATGTGGGATGATGCCAAGACCTACCAAAGAAGCTGAGCTCCTGCTTCCAAGAAGAAAAGAGAAAGGGAGAGGTTTGAGCAGAGCGTTGTCATTGACAGTGGTTTCTTCCAGGCTAGCAATAAACTCGGGCTGTTTATTGGATCCCAGATTTTCTTTGCCTGTACACAGGAAAACAGATGCTTCCCTCTCCCAGGCCCCATGCTGGAGCCAGGTCCCCTCAGCCAAACCCACAGGTAGGGTACACAAACGGGGCAACAAAGACATCATTTCCTGCCTCTGGCTGCCTTGAGCTGGTGATATAACATTATCTATCCTATACACTTCTTTGGCCCCCTTACCAGGGTATGGGGCCGGCTCACAGCACACAGCTTGCTTTTCCTGCGCAGTAGGAACAGCTGCTGCCCCCACTTACAAACAGGGAACAGAGGCCCTGGCTCAAACAGCCACCCGTGGGGCACGGATGACAAAGCTGGGAAGGGAGCCAGGTCTCCCCAGAGCCTGAGCAGTTGAGTGCCCTCACTATTAGGTTACCTTTCATCTTCCAGCATTAGAGGCCTGCCACAGCCCAACCATAGGCCTATCTTCAGTAAGCCTCAGGTGCAGTCTTCCATCTGGTTCATTTTTGCCAGCAGCAAATTAAGTTTCTGGCTCTTACAATCAGTTAGAGAGGTGAAGGGGAAATAGAGCACAAATTCATGTGCCTGGACGTATGCTTAACTCTCACCTCTTCTTCTGAAACAGTGGGTGCTGGTCCCTGCCTGTGCCAGGACTGTCAGTTACTGCAGCCGTGTGCCCTTCTCTGGTCCGAAGAGGACTCTTCAGCTTTCGGCCTTGAAGGTCCTCACAAGTGACACAGGCTGTTTGAGAACATGATGTGCTCACTGTTCCACTCTCCTGTAACATTTATTTATCTAAGAAGCCAAATAACAAAACATATCAGTGTTTGTTACTAATTTTGTTATTTATATTGAGCTGCCACAGATGCAGACTGCAGCACCATTCTATCTTTAGGGTGTAGCACCTGCCTGTCCATACAGACAATTGGTAATTAGCACAAGAACAATTTGTTTATCTATTCTCAAACCTAAATAAATAGGAGAGCCATTTGTCTGTCAAAATTCAGTTCCCTCCCATAGCCAAATCTCTGGGTTAACTACTTAATGAATAAAGCTCATCACTTCAGGCATTTAGATTCTTTTAAAATTTTCATTAAAGAAAATTAAATATGCAATAAAAAATAACAGGTTAGGTAGTGAAGGGATGGCATTTAGATCACAAGAATCACGAGCACAGGACCAAATGAAGAACACAGGGTTGTCATGCAGAGGCATAGAAATGGACCATTCATTACATACGGGAGGTGTGGTGTACATATCCCAGTTACTCCTGGTATGTACCAACCTCCCAGCTCTCAGACACTCAATCCAAGCGAATCCTTGTATGAGCAAGAAACTGAGAAATAGAAGGCAGAGACGGTACTTGTTGTTCTCCAAGTGAACTAAGTGAATCCATGTGCACTAAGAGGCACTTGCATGGCTTGGATGGCAGGACCCTGCCCAATGTAAACACCACACAGGGAGAAGACACGACATAATTTTGTTCTATTTTTATCACTGATTTCAACCCTTATTTGTTTTATTGTGTTCCCTATACCTACCCCTGAAGTCAGAGAGGAAGAAGCTTTATGAATGGATGGACTTTTTGACTTGCACCCAAGAGTTGTCCTCTGTTTCCTCTCTTCTTGCCCCCACCACTGCTGATGGGAGGGGAATGGGAGCTGTTGAAAAACTGATCTTTAAAGATCAGAGCAGTCTGTGTGGGGGAAAAAAAAAAAAGAAAAAAAAACCCTTGTCTTTCTCACAATTCAGATGTGTTTTATCATCTGAAAGTGTTAACTTATGCTTGCAGTTGTAGCACTTTTTGCATGCACATAAGAGTACGCACACCCACACATACAGGGTGAGAAAAGCAATAGAAAAAAATAAAGTTTTAGAGTTTACTTCTATCAGGCAGCAAAAGTGGGTCAGATTTGAGGAATTCTAACTAGCTTCCCTTTCTGATAACATGGGTACCCATGAAGAGCATTGGCTTTATTGTCCTACCACCTGGACAATCTTTATTTGACCTTTTTATCCTCCCATCAGCATCCATAAAGGCAATAAAAGCAACGAAATAAAAGTAAACTATTGCAAACACAATGGCTGGAAAGAAATAACTAATGAGGAGTTCCTTCTTTTGTCTTTCAGCTCACAATTCCAAATTTCCCTGTAGTAGTCAAGCTGGGACATGCTCATGCTGGAATGGGGAAGGTAGGTAAACAAACAAACAAAAAAGTATAACTCAGGAAACAGATATATATGTGGCACAGCATTTTGGTGATTGTACACGGAGTGTGGCCAGCCAGCAAAGGGGTTAAACATCCCCACAGCCTATCTGGGTGGCACTGGCTGTTCCTGTGGGAGAAAAGGCCTTTTTCTACTGTCGCGCACTCGGAGACAGGCAGTGGTATTGGGTTGGAGGTTGTCTGGGATGCAGGAAGGGGGGTTGTGAAGAGTGGGGGGAAAGCAGGCTGGGCTGAAGTCATTAGGCTTTTCTTTTATTTTTTTTTTCTCCTGAAAGGGGGAATATTGTTTATTCAAGCACCTGTAACGTGCAGCTACACCCCATAGCTCTCACAATGCAAAGCAGTGGAACTGGTCTTTTTGAGCACATTATGATGACCTTATTCAATAAAACAGGAGACCTTCAGATATTTTTTTCCTCCTTGCAAGGAAGAACAAGACCTTACAAAGCAGAGTGGCTGGTTGCCTGCCAAGGAATCCTGAAAAACAGTTCGCTCCCCAGAAGGACCTGTTTGTTTTTCCCAGGCTCTCTGGGATCTTTATTCCCCCAATGAATTAGCAGCCCCTGTTCCTTGAGGTGGCTGGGCTTCCCCTTCAGTGAGGCATCACCAGGACATTCCAGATGAAATTTAGCCTTCTCTTTCTTGCATATATCTTTTAAAAATGCATCTTCTATTTCTCTAAAACTTCATTTGTTCAGAAGTATGAAATTCTGACATATCATACCTGAATCCAGATGGGTGGTACTTGAACTTCATAATTGATACCCCTGTGACAGTGCTTCTGTATTGCAGACAGACCTTCTCCCAGCCTCATGCTTTGCCTGGAAATTATAGATAGGTATGACAAACTTAAACTTGGTACAGCTTGTTTGCTTGTGCTCTGGAAACAGAAGCTCTTTCTGGCTTCCTGGATTGCATATGGAAGCTCTCATAATCCTTCTTGGTTTGGTTACAGTGTTCCCCTTCTGGATGGTAGCTGCCGGAGAGGAAGTGGGCTCAGATCCCTGGGCCAGTGGTGGAGTTGGCTTTCACCATCAAAGAACAAACATTTAAATAAGCAGGAAATGTTTGTTAAAATATTGGTGCTGCATATGTTAAACAGGCAGAGGTGTCATTGATTTAGAGTGCATGCAGACAGACTAGAGCTGCTTGTAGAACAAGGCACTGAACACGTCCCTAGGAAGGACTGTGTTAGCAAAATCTGATCAAGACAAACCAGGAGAAAGAAACCTCTCACTGAGGAAGGGTTTCAATTCTTTGAGATCCTGCAATCCTGGATCTCTGACTGCTCTGCAGTTCCACCTGCAATGTAGGGAAGGCTTCATGTGTCTCTTGTGCACAAAGGACCCCTGGTGTCTACAGGAATGAGGGCAGAAGCAAAGAAAAGCACCCCATATCTTAACAGTGTTTCCAGACAAGACACTCATCAGAATATTTAGTTATTGTCTTTTTCACTAGACACCAGATCTTCTTCCATTCCTCACTTTCCCTCCCATTTTATTCTTTAATGATGTTGAGTTTTGCTGTAACAACTCATAGGGGAAGAGAGTTTCTATTCAAACCCCAGGCACAATTGTATGCAGTGGTACAAGGGAGGTACGTAGGAAGTCGTTTCAGATGAAGATAGGCCAACAGCCAGTATCTTAGAAGAAAGAATTGGTGTGAGGCCAAGCTTAATTTAGTCCACTGTGAAATTAGGGACTACTAGCAAAGTCTGGATGTGGATCTGGACAGACTTTCAACACTGCTGTGTTTAGTCAACAGGGAAGGTACAGGAAGGAAGGTTTGTTGACCTTATAGTTTTAATTTGATCCCTTCTCCAGCCACAAGCAGCCCGAAGGAAAGTTGAGACTGATTAAATTAGTCTTCTTGAAGTCCCACAGCATTTCATTGAATAGCTCAAAAAGAGAAGAGAGAAAGTGAAAATGAAATAAAGAACAAGTTGGTTGGTTTAAAAGACACATAACAGGAATGTCTTTCATGTTGTTTTTAAGACTATAGTGTTCAAGATGAAGTGGGACTGACAGAAAGAAAGCACAGAAAATGTCAGGAGGAATACAGATAAGCAGAATTATGGGCATACTAGAAAAGCAACACCTACAAGTTAAAAAAACCCAACCAACCAAACAAACAAACAAAACCACCTCCAATTAAGTAATTCAGAAGAGTAAAGTTTCCAGGAGACATAATGGTGGCTTTAGCCATCAGAATGTAAAAGTAGTAATCAGTGATGATAAGATTACAGAGAACTGAAGGGTTTCTTTGCATTGGTCTTCAGAAGCAGAGATGATAGCAGGAAGTAGCAAGTCTTTAGCTGTAAAATATACATAATATGAGAAGAGAGAGGTTTGCTTTTGGTTTAGATGAGTGTAAGAAAGTAAATGTTAATAAAGCACCTGCATCGGGTCATGTTTTGTATAAAAGCAGTGACTGAAGAAACAAAGGATAAAATAACCAACCTATTAGCCAAAGTACACATGTGAGTATTAAAAGTAGTACTTACTGCAACAAATAATGCCAAGATAGTGAACCATGCATTTGTACCTGTAATGGGTGCTTCAAAGGATGTGAGTATTTAGATTACGATCTCATTAACAGCAGAAATTGTCAAGGAAGTACTTAAATATTTCTTGTTATAATGATAAAATCACATGTAATGGGAAGCACCAAGACTTAGAAGAGTGAGTGAAGATGGGAAGTTCAGACACTGTTATTCTTTATTTGTACTGAGGCAGTGGCCAGGAGCCAGAAAAACTCTGGACACAGAAAAGGCTCCTTCTCCAAAGAGCTCCACCATTGATTTGCAGGAATATCTGTGTCATTTCATGGTTCTTCTTCAGTTTCTCTGTGTTACAAACCAGAGGGATTATAATAATTACCTGATAATTATTGCTAATTCGTTGTTCATAAGGCTCTTGGCACTATAAGAAGTGCTGAGTGTTTATTATTTTGCAATAGTTGCTAAAAAGAGCATAATTATAATAGTCAGATTTTCATTTTCACATATCATTTGTTTTCACAAAATTTTCATAAAAATCACTTTCCACATTTTTTAATCAGAGGGTTGAACAGAGAAGCCTCAAAGCTAACATGAAAAATAACTGTGTTAGGACTAGTGAGTCTCTGTTGACTGTCTTGAGCTTGGAAGAGGAACAGTTAATATTCAAGGTCAGAACCAAAAAGGGTGGCAGTATACCAGTAGTGGTAGAAACTGTCTTGTCAAGTGATGCATGCATGTAAAGTGCAGGTGGAGATGAACTGAAAAGAAAAAGGAATAAAAGGCATCTTTTGAAATTGCCATTGAGAAATCCAGAAACAACATCCTCTCTGTTGACTTGAACAGAGACACCAGAAGTAGCCTTCAGACAGAGAGACAAAGGGGCCCCAGACAATCTTCTAAAAACAGGACATATGCCCCTCAGCTCCTCCAATGACCAACATTATCCCCCTTCCAAAATTTGGAGTCACTTCATATTTTGCTGGCAGTGCAAGATCATAACAAGTGCTCTGTGTGCTGCTGGTCCAATACAGTATTGATGAAAAAAAAAAAAAAATCTGTAGAAATACTGCTTAGACAATGGTTTATAGTGGAGACAACAGAGAAGGACATTTCTCATGTTGTACTTAAGTTGACCAGGCTCATGGGGTCAGAAGTACTCAAAGACTCTTCCAGGGAAACTCTGGAAAGAGGAGATGTCCTTCCCCGTGCAGAACAGAACTGTTTTTCACCCAGCAGTTCCTAAGAGGTAAAAGCATTTTTAAGCATTGTGCAGTTTGAGCCTACCTACCCCAGCAATGATTGGGGGTCTCTGTTGAATAGGGGGAGCACTACAGTGAGAAAGGAATAACACTTCTTCCTGACTCTGGATCTCATGCCAGAGTATGTGGAAAAGAATAAAGCTCTGAGTGTGTTAACATCTGCCATTTGTGTGCTAACGTGACCCTAAAGTGCCCTAGGAACAGAGCCCAGCACTGCAAATCCACTCAAAGAGCCTCTTCACCTCTTCCTGATCAGATCATGAGAAGGAAACAACATCCAGATCTGCAAAGAGAGGAAAAACAGTATCTGTTCATGTGGCTTTATATATATTTATATGAATTTAATAAATATATATATGTTGCTACTCTTACTTTATTTTTAGATATCTCTAATTAGGCCACTTTAAGAGTCACCTCCTGTCCCTTCATGCCCCATAATTATGAAAACACCTCCCTAGTACAAATCTTGGCTCAGATGAATTTATTACATTGTAGAAGAAAAACTTGTTGTTCATAATAATGTGGTCAGAGTTATTTTCTCTCTTACTGGATGGGAAAGACTACTTTTTTTTTTTTTTTTTTTTTTTCCCTTCCGGGTAAAAAAAAGCCAAAACTTGACAGAGGGAATTTGTTAAGTTAAAAAACTTCCAACTTTTTTTCAA
>JANHGN010027085.1:0-16672 GCA_024605025.1 Megaceryle maxima
TGAAGTCCCCCAGCAGGACAAGAGCCTGTGAGTGAGATACCTCCTGTAGCTGGAGTAGGAATGCTTTGTCAATAGCCTCCCCTTGATCAGGAAGCCTATAGTAGACTCCAACCACAAGGTTCCCCTTGTTGCCTTGGTCTCTAATTCCTACCCACAGGCTTTTGACTTGCTCATGACTATTCTTTAGGGAAATCTCCTCACATTCAATCCATTTCTTAACATAGAGGGCAACACCTCCACCCCTCCTTCCCCTCCTTTCCCTTCTGAATAGCTTGTAGACATCAATAGCCACACTCCAGTCACAGGACTGGTCCCACCAGGTTTCAATAATGACGACTATGTCATAGCCTTCCAGCAACACAGTAGCTTCCAACTCTTCCTGTTTGTTCCCCATGCTGCATGTGTTTGTGTAGAGGCACTTCAGCTGGGCAGTTGGCTGTGTCCCTTTTCCAGAAAAACACCTATTAATTCCCTTGAGGTGTTTCCCTGTTGGCTGTTACTATCACAGGAGCCCCTGGCTCATCTCCATGAGATTTTGGCTGTGCTGCTGTGTCCCCAGCATGCTGCAGGGTAACGGGCTGAAGTTCCTTACTAGCCCCCCATCCCTCCAACCCTGGTGTGTTGTCCCTCATCTTGTGACATAAAGGCCTGATGGTATCATTATCCCCCTACTCCTTTGCATCTACTTGATCATTCCCAGGTTCTACTGTGAGTTCAAGCTCATTGATAGCTTTTGCATCTTCCCCATCACATGGCTCATTGTCTCCTACGTCCCCTGAAATAGCAGTGGAGCTGGCACACTGCCCCACAAATGTCCCAGGCTTGTTTCCAGCCAGCCTGGGTTTTCCCCCTTCCCCCTTTGAATCTAGTTTAAAGCTCAGTCAATAAGTCCAGCCAATTCTTGTGATAAAATCCTTCTCCCCCTTTGAGAGAGATGCACCCCATCTGCTGCCAGCAGGCCTGGCCTCATGTAAATTGACCCATGGTCAAAAAACCCAAAGTCCTGCTGGTGGCACCAATTACGAAACCATGAATTGATCTGGTTGGTCCTTCTCAGTCTTTCTGGGTTGGTCCCTGCGACTGAGGGGATAGAACACCACATGTGCTCCCACTCCTTTGACCAGTTGACCCAAGGTCCTGAAGTCTCTCTTGAAAGCCCTCAGTTTTCTTCTTTCAAGGTCGTCACTGCCTACCTGGAAGGTGAATAATGGATAACAATCTGTAGGCTGTACCAGGGTAGGAAGCTTCCTTACCATGTCTTTAACTCGGGTCCTGGGGAGACAACAGACTTCCCTTAGAAGTGGGTCAGGTCTGCATATTGGGCCTTCAGTTCCCATCAGAAGGGAGTCACCTATAACAATGACTCTTTTTTTGGGGGTAGAAGGTGTTTGGATGCTGGGCTTGGGCTTCCTTAGTTTTGGGAACACTTCCAAGCCACGTGATTTTTCTTCCTTATTGGCTGGCTGTACTTGCAGGGCATCAAACCTGTTCTGCAAGGACACCTGGGAGGTTGGGAGAATATCTGAGGCAGCATGCCTGCTGTGCTGGGTTGGAACTTGCTGCCATTGCCCCTTATTGAGGTGATGGGGTAAGGTGGGCAAGGCAGTAGTTTGCTTGCTGCCCTAACCATGGGCCTGCCTCCACTCCCTCTTTTCCTTTAGGTTTCTGCCTACAGTCTGAAAGGTACAGGATGCAGGGGGTACCTGACCCTCAGTAATTTTTAATGGGTGTTCCTTTTTCAGTCTCAGGGCAGGCAGAGCTTGGCTTCACCAGTCAATCTCTTCCTCAGCCTCCCTGATGCTCCTAAACCTTTCAACTCTGCCTTGCAGCTGTGCTGCTCAGTTGAGCAGATCATCAACCTGCTCACACTGTGCACAGCTCCCTGCTACCAGGGATGTTCTTTATTGTTTCTCTATGGATATCCCAGATAAAACATGGCATGTCTGGTACACTCAAAACTTTCATCTGACACATGAAGAAAAGATAATTCTAGATCTTCTATTTTACTTTACTTTTTTTTTTTTTTCCTCCCAAATAATCTTCTTACCCTTCAGAAACATGAAATAGAAGCTATGTAGGCCTCAGTTTCTGTTGGCAAAAAAATATTTTGAATCCTTCAAAGGAAAGCATACATTTGGACACAAGGAGGCACATATGCCATTTAATTTTCTTCTTTGAACATATTCTGGTGAAAGGCCTGCTAACCTTTTGTGAAAGATGGTTTCCTGAGTATACAGTGAATTTCTCTTATGTTCTTCCCTCTCTCTAGAGATCAGTCTTCTGTTAATGGAGAGAAAACCATCCACATCATACCTCCCTGGATCACAACTAGCCCCTCATATCTTTGACTTTTTCTCCTCCACCAGCTGTTCATCACAGACTTTTATTCGCAAATCTACCCAACAGAGCCAAGGATTAGACACCTATAAGAAATTACAATAGTAGTTGTACTGAAAATACATTATAGATTAATATAAAATGATAGGCAAAGTCATCATGCATTATATCAAGAACAATTCATCAGGTAAAACTAGGATGTTCTAGGAATTCAGATACATAAAAACTTTGGAATGGAGACTTAATGTTTATTCTTAAACTTGCAGAGCTTTGTCTATTTCTTCATAGATAAGTATGTATACAATTTTGTTGTAAGTATTAAAAAAGTAATGATCTGATCTTTCTCTTCCCATGCTGCTGTTTGTTCTACATCAGCAGCCTCATAACAGATTCACTGGCCCCTGAACTACAGCTTGTCACAAGTAAGAGATGAATGCTTAGAGAGCTTTACCTCTGTTTAATCCTTGAAGTCAGCTTTATTTCCTCTACAGAATTCCAATTACCCCATTAAACAATGAGTCAGGATGCTTATATTGATACAGGTGCCTCAACTGGTTAATTTATACTCATGCCAGCCCCAGCTAAGAATTCATTTCCCTGAGGCCTCCTTAGACAACCTCAATTCCTCCTAAAATGTAAAGGTAATTCCTAGCAGGCACTGTACTTGAGCACAACATTTAGACCTACACAAAAGCACCATCACCACACGCTAATCTATATTTAGCTACATGTATATATGCTGTTGAGCTTTTACTTCCTTCTACCTTGTAATTTCTAACCTATTTAGTTTTAATTATAAGACTATGATTATACAACACCAACTGTACGCTTTTAAAACCAATTTGCAAGAAGAAAGTCCTAATAACATTCCTTTTTTTTTTTTTTTTTTTTTTAGTAGCACTCCAAAGCAATTAAACACTTATTAGATGCCAGCAAATTCAGCTGCAGTCTATCATATACACATTTATTTTCATATGCTGCCTGGTGAATTACATAATTTTTGTTATTGATTTAGAAGGATGGAAATAATAGATGGATTATTTACTGAGCTGTCTTTAACTCTACCAACTGTCTTCAACCAGAATAGTTAATTAAATATGTAATAGGTTTTACTGACACAAGATGGGAGATTTTAAAATCAAGGTGAAAAGAAGGACAAGCGCTAGTCTGTGTTCTATAAGACTCATTCTTACCATGGCATGAAAATAGGATATCTAGTGTTGCAAACCATCAGAGATAGAACCAGACAGAACTATGGGTAGATTTTAAAAAATAATATCCCATGAAATCACTTTTTCAGGACCAACCAAACCCACTAATGAACATCCAGGATTATTATTTTTCCAAACTTACATCCTGATGAATGTCATGAGCAGAACCTGAGCTTCTGCTATAGTCCTTAGAAGGAGGTTCCAAAGGAGCCACAGAATAAGAGAGAGACTACAATAGTTGTGCCTTAACATTGTTTCCAGTTTATCTTACTTCATCTGTTTAATTTCTTTCCCTCTGCTGATATAAATTAAGAACTCTCTTTCTCCCATCCTTATTCTGCTGTTATAGCTGCCAGCTTGCAGACAGGAACAGCTGTAGAAGAAGGCAGTGTCATCTCTAGTTCATAGACGTAGTACTGTACTTGCCAAAGGCAGCAGTTTGTAGAGAGCAAGTAACTTAGCCTGCATCTTTTGAGTTGCAAACTAGTATCCAGAATGTGGTATGATTCTGCTTTTCTGTTCATTATAATGTATCTCTGTTTCTCCTTTCAGAAGATATATTCAGTTTCTATAAAGTAAATTAAACAAGCTGTTTCTGGCCATGGTCATGTACTATGCCTATTTTGCATTCTCCTGGTTATGGCTCAACCGTATGACCTGGTACCTCCTTGAAATGTGCTAAAAGCTTCATATACATATAATTTTAAGTGATAAAAAAGGAATGGAAAAGCCCCATTCACTCCAACAAGATAGTGATATTTGCAGATGACACATTCCAGCAAAGCATCTTTTTATACACACAAGCTAACAGAGAAAATTTGTCAGTGGCTTAGTCACCATTCAGCTGACTCACCAATCTCAAAAAATAGCAGGGTTGCAGTAAGGGTGTTCATCTCCCTTATAGTAAATTAGATTAAATGCAATACATCAGGTACTCTGCAGAGGTATATTTTGGGATAGGAAAGAAATCTTTTTCTCCTTGTGGGTGTTGGTTAATACTTTCTATTGCTCAGGTAGCATCTTTGATACAGACAAGGGTGCCAGTTGCTGCTATGCAGCATTATGAAAGAATGTCATTTCCAAATATGCCATCTTCAGGGACACTGCTTCTAGAAATCACAAAAACTGTGAGGCTTCTCCTCCCAGGCATAAGTGACCTGTATAAAACAAGTTCCTGTTTTCAAAAAGTATATTCTCCACAAGAGTATAACACCTGTATTTAGAACACCTGCCGTAGAGAGGGAACCACCTAAGGTGGTGACTTAGTACCCAGACTAAGCTGCCCTGTTGCCTAGGCTCCCCAAATGCAGCAGGTCAAGGACCCATATTCTTGAGCACAAAGCAATTCCTAGAGGACACAAATACATTTTCCAATTTTGCTTCCTAAGTAATTCATCCAGAATTCATTCCCTTTTTCTGAAAGATCCACTGAGATGTTAATTCTGCATTTCTGCAGATGAACGTGGTAATATCTGTTATTTTGACTCCTTACATACAGTTTACATCTTTAATGTATTTCTTGAAAAATGTGTTAAGAAAGAGGGTAGAGGAAAACAGATGAACCAGTCTGGGTTACTTGGTGACCTATCCAAGCTTTCATCTCAAAGTCTAAATGCAGCAATTCTGAAAATCAGAGCTGAGTAAATTTCAGCAGGTTCAGCACATTCACCAGGAATATCAGAATTTGTCAAGTGTTTTCTCTCCTCACTGATTAAGTTTGAGAATATTAAAAAAAAAAAAAAAAAAAAAAAAAGGCAGAAGTTCTACCTATCTCTGGGACTTCTACAAAGTTTCTTCCTTGGTTTCTCTGGTATCTACAAAAATATGAATGCAGACTGAAGGTTTTTCCCCTCAGGTGGGACACTTCTTGGATGTCTTTGCATTGTCTGGCCAATATTTTAATGAAAGTTGGAGAAATTTTATTTCTTCTCAACATTAAAGATGCTTTTTTTCTATTATATCCATCTTTTTTTTTCTACTGTCAGGAGCAGCCCTCAAGATAGCATGAACTGACATTGTGGCATCACAGGCTTGAATTGTTGACCTTGCAATGACAGTGCTTGTGAGATCTCCAGAATGGTTTTATACCATCAGGAAACTGATTGCTGTGAAGAAGTTTCCAAACATTTGAGTCTTCATTGTAAACAACTTCACTCATTATTTGCTAGTATTTTCTATATAGCATCTACAGCTGGGAAGAAACACCCAAAATGTTTGGGGAATTTGAGTTCATTCATCTTGCAAAAGCCACTGAAACAATTTAGACTTTTACGTAAGTGTTATAACTACATATGTTCTGTCATAACTGGAATAAACCAAATACCACCATACACTTTCCAGATAAGAAGAGGTTGTCCTTTAATATTAGAGCAAGGATACCCACAGGCCACAAAAGTTTTTCCATATTTAAACAAGTTTTTTCCAGACAGGTTTTTTTTAAAGGAGTCTGTTGCTGGAAAACAGTGGGGAGTCTGCAGTGAAGAAGAGGGGAGAGAGAGATTATAGTAGATAATTGTAAAATAATCCTATCCTTTCTTTTTCTTGGGTTTAGACTGGGTCTATCCTGAGGTACCCATTGACAGCTGGTAGGGCAGATAAACAAGCATGCTGCTGGGACAGGGAGTGCCAGTGAGAGAGAGCTCATCAGGAATGTGGTTGAGAGATGCTAGGGGTGGTAACACTTCTGTGTTTCCTGAAGAACATGTAGAGCCTAATTTTTAGGATCTAAATAGTTTTGAACATTTCCATTGTATGGAACTGTACACATCCTTTTTTTATTATTATTATTATTATTCAGATGTGTTTGAATGGTTCTATTATCAATTGTCAAATTTTGTAGATTTTGATTTCAAATATTTGTGTCCTACCTTAATGACTCTTTTAGAGGTACTGTAATAGTTGCTGGGTGTGTATCATTGCCAGCTACTCCATTGAAATTACAGGTGATAACATTGTGTGCATTATTTGAAATGTATCATCATCATTTGCCATGAATTGTGAACTTGGGATGCATGCTTTAGCAACAGTAGGACTGTTGGCAGAATATGATGTTGATTAATCATAAATATTCATGCAGAGAAACTGCACTTCCTGTGTTCATGAATCGTTTTCAGTCTTGAGGACTCCATCGCTTGCTAAAATTCCTCATGGTTGGGATCTACACAGAGAACTTCCTCAACAATTAATTATTCATTTTGCATAAAGAAACAATAATCTTCAGACTCACTTTGGTTCAATGTTTAAAATAGAAAGTTGAGAAAGCCTTTCCTTCTGCTGGAGTCAATAGCATATGAAAAGCTTCCTGGAAGACTGCACATCCTTTCCACATGTTAAAAGGATTGTACCAGCACCAGGGAACAGCAACCACAGCAGAATTATTGACTCACTACTCTCCATGGTTATTGTCTAAATGTGGCCTCAGTAGAAACATCACAAATGAAATTAAAATAGGTTTGTGCAGGTCTGAACAGATTGACATTTACCTTCTGGGACCATGAAAAAGAATGGTACCACTGTCTCTAAAACCATTCAGGATGGAAGATCTAGCACTTGTCCAAATGAGTGACATGAAGCAAGAAACTCCTTCATTCTCCAGATGTCCTGTAGTGCTATTGCTAAACTGTAGGAGACCCTCACTGTTACTAACTCAGAATCAACCCTACCAAGGCAGCTCATTAGGGGTCTGACTGCCATGCATTCCCAGGGAGTCTACACCCAAACCAGCATATCAGTCCTGGGCTGCAGCATTTGAGGTTTTGCTTCTCCTTTGATCCACAGCATCTATAAAGAATTTGATAGCCAATGGGCTTAGAAGTGGCTGTAACATAGTGGAATAACCATCACTCTGCTCAGAAAGCCTTTTGGAAGATGCACATAGGGAGAGGACTGACATTTTGAGGCTGAGTTAGGGTCTCTGAAGCAAACCATAGTGCTTTTTTTTGCCTTTGCAGAAGGTTATGAAAAGAAATAAAGAAAGCTTTCTGGTGGGTATTATTTCCACTTCAAATGGGGCTTTAGGCATTACAAAAGGCACAAGTAAGGCCTAATGGTTTCATTATTTCTCAGTCTGTCTGAGTATCTAAATGAGAGATTTATCTGTCAGCTACCTGGCTATGAAGAAAATTTTGATGGTAAGGTAAGATTTCAACACATCTGTTAGGCCCTCCACACTGAAATAGAGAGGATCCAACTCACAATTTCACCTTTTTCTATAAATCAGAGCATCGGTATGGATAAAGCAGAGCATCAATCTAGAGGTTCCCTAATTTTAGTGATACTTTAGTCAAGAGCCAGCTTGTTAAGCAGAACTGGTCTATCTGGTCAATTCCAGATGCTAATAGGAAAAAAAGTTAATATTTGAGAATTGCTGCAATTTATCTTCAAAGATGGGGAGCTTGCTTGCACTTTCTGCCCATGGTGGATCAAGTAGTGATTGCAACATAGCCACCTGTATGTTCCTTGGTACAGAAATCAGTATCCTGAGGTGGAGACTATTTCCCCAATGGTGAATCAGACAAGACCTAGAAATGAGAGGTGTTCTCAGACTTCTTGAGAAAAGACTCCTTTTATCTGTCCCTTCAAGGTGAACATCATTATCTTCTGGTTTGAGAATCTATTTGTGCCAGAGCAGTGCAAAAGGAGCAAAGCATGACTGAGAGATACATACAGTACAGTGTTTTTCAGAGTTTACTTTTAGACTGGAAATAATGTGGGTTTTGATCCTTCTTGACAGCTGTTTTCAAAGGCACGCAGAATGGATGTTGCTATTTTACCTGTAAATTTAACCTTGTTTAGAAAATCAAGGAACCATTTAATATTTACTGAGATTGTAGATTGTAGCTTCATTTCCAGTTCTTCTTTTGTCTCAGGTAAAAAAAAAAAAATCCACTAACCACTTTTCACAGAATATGGTATTTTCCTTGATTTACACAGGGGAAGTGGGTTTTTGGGCTTGAGAAGATTTCCTGTAATTCACTTGCTCTGTGTAGTGGGTCCCTTCAGAAGACATGGTAACTAGGAGACAGCGATTTTGAGGCAAATATAGGTATAGGATGACCTCAGGGCTTGGTTGTAGAGACCCATGTGCTAGCATGAGAATTGATAAATAACCTGAACCCATCTCATGACTGTCCTTAGCTCATTGCTGTGGAGATGTGTAAGAGTGTACTACTCTCAGACAACTCAGTGGTAGCTGGATCAACTTAACTGATAAACTGTAATAGAGATGCCTGTGTGGGGGTCCCACTCAGTACATGTGGACACCACCATCTACATACTTTATCTTATGCTGAGATGAAGCAGCATGTCTATATGATCATTCCTTTACCTGTCAGCAGAAAATGTAAATAGAATTGTTTATTTCTAAACCAATTCTATACAAGTTCTACAGACCACAACACAGATGAAGCTGGCCACAAATGGGATATGTGAAGAGGTTCATCCACTGCTGTGATAGATGGGGTTCCCAGCAACAAAAGGGAGGTGAAATTGCTACTGCCTCTTTTAATACATCTGTTAGCATCAGAAGTGCTGTCACCTTTTGCATTATTGCTATCTCCTTTTATAGTACTTCTGTTCTTTGTACAATAAGCTAGTTGTGCCTGCCTTATTCAGATCCCAGAAGAACTGGTACGTCCTTGGTGCAAAACAAGCTGTTGGGAGGTCCTTCTATTTTGAATGTCTTGGTTTCATAAAAATCCATGGGTGACCTAAATGTTGTGGTGGCAGAGCATACTTTGCTACTCATTTTATGAACTTTGAGAGGTTACTGACAAATCCTTTATCAGCTCCCTTCACTGTCTGAGAGTGATTGTTCTCATGGTTTTTCTGCTGAACTGACTTATCTTTACATGTTTCAGTGTTTTGGGAGTGCATCCAAATCCATGTTTTCTTATGCAAAAAAGCCAGACATTTTACAACTCCTTGAAGTAAGTGTGATGTGCTAATCTGAGCCTAGCCTGTTAGTAGTGACGACACTTTCAGTCCCTTGGTGATGAGGAGAAGCAGGAAGGGTGCTCATACGCCAAAATATGGCCTTTCTGTTTTTTGGGGGTTTTTTTCTGCTTAAATTTTATCATGGAGACCACTTTTCGCTAAAGTGTGTCACCCAAATGGCCAAGGCATCAGAAGCCGCAACTGCACCCCTGTTCCTGGCCTGTATCCATGTTCCCAGAGGTCTATTGGGTGAGCTAAGAGGCAGCTGGGGAGGCTCTGTGCAAGGTGGGGATATATTCACCTGGGAGGGATTCCTTACCTGGGGTATAGCTTCAGATTAAGGCTACTTCTCTTTGGTTGACCAGGTCAAACTAGCTGGGAAAGGGCCTGACTTGAATGTGCAGCAGCGGCAAAATATGTAATCAAAGACAGGGAGAGAGGATACTCCTTGGAAAATCAGAGCAGGTATGGTTGTAATCCCTTGTTAATGAAGCTACTGATGATGTAAATGGCAAAGGGAAAAAGAGACTCGGGCAGAGCAGCAGGAAACCAGAGGACAAACACATCATTTTAAACCTTTTCCTGATATCTTAGTAGATGTCTTTAATCCTTTCACAGAAACCAGTAGGGGAAAGAAATAACACCAGAGAGGCAAAAAGTCCAGTTCTTCCTCCTTTTTCCTCTTTTCTGATACGCTTTCCAATACAGATGTGTCGAAGGTACAGAACAGCATTAAAAAATACAGGTACTAATTGAGAGAAGAAGGGAATGCACTAAATGCTGACTGATCTCTACCCCTCTTCAGGTAAAAAGTAATAGGTATTACTGCACATATTTTAATCTCAGGAATTCAAGTTTTATGTTGAAATATGTGATTTCAGTGAAAATTAGGGATAAGTTTAAGGAAAGGCATATAGAGTGAGGAGAAACAGGCAGGGACTAATCAAGGACTAATTTCTTTCAGACTGTTCTATCCATGTATCACATAAGTGCCTTAACAAAAGACATGTTTTATCAAAGGAAAACCAATGTGAGATCATAAAATGAAAGATTAAAAAAGCTTTAACAGAAGATTAATTGAAATATAAATATTATATTTTCTAGAGAAACAAGGGAAAGAATCTCAGATGAGATACCTAAGGGAAAAAATTTTACCTAGTGATCTTGAAAGAATGATAATGGCAGTTATGTCAATGCAAGGCAGCTAACTCCAAGTTGAAGCTTTTCTATCATCCTTTCTCCCACACCACTCTGGGATTGTCATCACACAATCACTGGCTGCCATAGATACAATAGCTATTCAGAAACTTTGCTAGTACTGGTGATATACTGAAACTTCAGTTGACAAAAGATGAGGTCCACACCACTGAAGAAACACCCCATGAGTTTAGTGTGTAGGGAACCCCTACAGCTCACAGGAATCAGAAGCAGCAGCACAGAGTTTTGAGGACAAATAGGCATGGTGGAGGCAACCATGTGAGTCCTACAGCTTAGGTGTAGGTGGTTATACATCAAGCCACAGTTTATCAGCAGCTTCTTCAAGAGCAGTCCAGGAGCTGCTGTTTATTCTGGAGCATGTTTCTCTAAAGGCATGTAATAAATTTTTCTTACATTACAGTTTGATTCCAAAGTATTTTGCTCATCTGTACCAGGCTTCAGCCATCTCAGATTCAAAGTGGTGGGCCCTAGTTTTAGACTCTTCCAACCTTACCATTGTGGAGTGCCTCTGAGACAGTGGTGTGCTTCAGCATTTTATCACTTTTCTGTGATTAACTAAAGGTCCAAATTCATCAGAGTTTTAAGTAGAACCAGATGGTAGTTTTCTAGCATATCATGTTTAATGGACAGTGCTAAATATGCCACACAGATCCTTCTGAAAAAAAGGAGTAGACCTTGTAACCTTTGAAATCAATATAGTGGCCAGCTCCTAGAATAAGTCACTTAGCTGCTAGATTTATTTATTCTTGTGTATGTGTATAGATTCATAGTACTTCCATTCTACATATCAATTATGTAGAGGAATCCTACTTTATAATTCATCTGAAGAACAGTGGAATGTATAAATGGCTCACAATTTTTATACGGCTGGGTTTCAATATCATTAATCTTCATTCTTCTCAGATAACAAGCACTAGTTCCAAGGTCTAAACCAAAATCCACTTGAGGCCATTAGAAAGGCACTTGTTGGGCAACTCTTTGTTATGCTTTTTTTTGTTGTTGTTGATAAAGATTACTCTTGAACATGCTGCTTTAAAGAATGGCCCCCATCCATATATTTATCTCTTTCAGTCTGAAGGGTTGCATAAGGATTGCAGGCAGAGAAGGCACCAAAGTAGCTCTGTGTGTGCTAAACCCAGGACTGAAAGCACCAGAAACCCAAGCAGACCTGGATGCAGCACAGTGATGAGAATCAGGTTTTACTAATTCAGCCAGTGTCACACAGTAGGGCTCTGCTCTTTCTGTCCTCAGCAGTTGGACTTGGGCCAAAAACTTTCCAATATGGGAGATTTTTGACGCTTCTTATTGTGCTTTAGAACAAAGATATGCTAAAACATCTATGGTATTTCTTTATTAAGTCTGTGTTTCTTTTCTTACTAAGCTGACCACATGTGATCGAACTAGACATGCCTAAATGAAATATCACAAAAATGAAATAGAAATCCTATATGGACGCAAATTTGTAATGCGAAAATCACAAAGATGGATTTTCAACATGTGTGTTGCTTGGTTTTTTTGTATTTTGCAATGATGCTTTTCTTTACTGAATGTTCTCTGTAGTACTTCTCAGTGGTGATAACTGGTTAAATTCATTTACACATGTCAAAAACAAATACATGGGGGGTCTTTTTAGTCATCTGTACAAAGATACCTGCTGCTGGTCTTGATTTGATAATTGAGAGGAAAAAAAATGCATTACCAGATCTCCACAGGAAATCAAAGAAGCTACAAAGTTCACTGAAACAAAATGCCATGACCTGAGCAGAACCAGGACATAATTAGTGAGAGAGATCTTGAGCATAAGTCAGTATTGGGTCACCATGGTCAGCAGCTACATGTTGATTTATATTGCTGTTAAGGAAAGGATATCTGATTCTGACACCCTTTTCCTCTAACCAAGCCAGCGCTTAACTACACATATTTCTTTATATTTCCAATTTTGAATTAGCTTGAATTTATAAGCATTTTTCATCAAAGGAACGACAAATTTAGGGAAGTCATTTGCTTGTGTCTTACATTGTCTCTCACAACAAGGGTGGTGTCAGGTAAGTTTGTGCACTGGGATTGCAAGGAAGCAACCAATGAACCACATGTGCTTATAACACAACATCTATATCGAGGAAGATGGGAGAGCTCCAAGAGTTAAAAATTTTGTCTGAAAATCATGTTTTCTTTTTATTCCCAGTCTGGGCAGATGATAAGTTTCACCTTGCTGCCCTACTGATCTTTTCCAAATTGACAAAATGACATTGAACTGGTTAAAAAATGCTATTCATTGTATACATTAATACAGAAAATATCCTTGGGGTTTTGCTTTTGCCACAAAACAGATTTAACAAAAAATCAAGTTATCCTCAATACAAATAAATTATAGCATATTCATGCTGCTGCAACTCACAGAAGAAATGGAAGACTGCAAACCAGCTAAAAAAGTCAGAACCCATGGGAGATCTGTAGGCCCCTGAGCTGGAGGTGGTTAGATGGAATAACTTGTCCTTCAGGTGAGTCTTTCCATTTCTACCAGCATTTGTCTAATTTGTTTTTTTCTCTGTCCCTTAGTATATATGGCCCACAGATGTTATCCCCACTGCTTTTTTTTGTGAGCTTTTAAACACAATACTAAGATACTTTCCCTTCCTATGTCTTATTCTGTTGAATTACTTGGTCAAGAACAGTTATTAATCAATCATATTTTCTGTGTTTCACTCCACAGATTTAAACGTGTTTTTGCTTAAGACGTTGTCTCTTGGAAGAATTACACTATAAATGTAAGTGTTCTCCACTTAGGTAGGTAGCCCAGATGATCTATCAAATATCTCTACACTGTTCCTATCTTGCTTTTCATTTCAGATTTGAAGCAAAATCTCTGACATCATCTTCTAAAATATGGGCAAAAGTAAGAACAGATAGTGAGTCTAAACTGACATAAGCCACTGATTCTCCCATACTGAGGAATTCCTCACTTTCTGTAGAAAGTTTTGCAGCTTCTTTGGCACAGAGCTGAGCTTAAAACTCAAGCCTCTCTCTCTGTCATTGCATCATGCAGAATACCAGCTCATTGCAGTTGTGGAGCTGCTTTCTGTAAAGGTGAGAAAAACCACTGTTCATCTTCATACTTCCATGCATTGAATAAATGTCTGTCACTGAGACTAGGATAGAGAAGGGTAATGCACAAACTTACATTGTACAAGCTAAAAGGGCCACTCTCATACAGTCACCAGGTTTATTTCATTATGATTATTTGAGACCCTTATGATTTCCTTAGGTCTTCACTACCTTGCATAGATTGTATTTTAGCAGCAGAGTAACTGATGAAGAGCCCTTCTAGGGTTTTTCTGACATAATCTAGTAAAAACTGGGTGTATGTCTTATTAAGCAGAAACTCATCATTCCCTGAAATACATTTTTCCATAGCCCTCTAATTTATGGCAAACCTAATTTCAAAGTTACCAGAATAATGCATTCTTATTGGCTCTTATAGTGCATTGACTTCTTTTTTTTTTTTTTTTTTTAATGTTAAAATTTTTAGAATTGCTTTTCCTTCTTGGGAACTTGTAATGCTAAAACTCAAAGTGGAGGACCATTTAGCCAGATGGCTGACTGAAACAGTAACATTGCTTGTTAGAATAAGCTGCACAGGCTTACTGCTTTGCCTTGCCTTTTGCTATCTTTTTTTATCCCCATGAACTTGTAACACCATGCTGAAGTTAAAAAGTGGAGCCCTATCACTTCCTTATGTCTGCAAAATATGTATACCATAGAAAGTACATGTCAAAGGATTTGATCTTAGCCTGGTTTCCTGAAGGGAAAGGTTTGTGCCATAGTGATTCATATACCCTACCCAACCTTAGTCACTTTGCAGCCTCCAGTCACTCAGTGACATCTGACAGAGCAGCAGAGTACTCATGAGAGATTACTTTTGTCAAACTTCACAGAAGTCCACATGGGAGAGAACTCTCTTGAGGGACAGAACTTCAGATGTCCAGAAAAGCTGGAGAACTTAGGGAGAGGGTGGTCAGGCACTCTAATGCATGTCTCCTCCTTCTTACTTCCTCCTCTGCCTGTCCTGTCCTCCACTTGTAGATTTTTTTGTGTTTAAAAGTGGTAGTAAGTCTAATAAACTCACACTTCAGCCTTGAAATAACACAACTGAAATCTTTGTCCACCACAAGATGCAAAGTAATTAAAACCCAGGCTTTGTAGCATCTGGCTGGAGACATGAGGTCTTCAGAGTATCTTAGAAAATTTAAGATATTTGATACTCCACCATCTAAACCCTTTATTTTATATGTATTAAGTCAAAGTTTTAAAAATAACCAGACCTTTCAGGGATGTTCAACTGAAAATACAATAATCTGTAGATTGTAGTATTCATATTCCATTGAGAAAACTCTTAATGGCATCAGGCAATCCAACTTCTGTACTTTTTTCCAAGACAATATGGTAAAAAATTTGCCTTGCCTTGCCTTAGTGTTTTTTCTTTTGTTTGTTTTTTGTTTTGTTAGTTTATTTTTGCCTTGTCCTTTCTGTGTTTATTGCATTTTCCTCCTTAATCTCATTAGATTTATGATTCAAACTCAATCCCCTCACTGGGTGAAGAAGTCTGCTGGATTAATCCATTGTTGCTTGGATCTCTGAAGTTGGTTCTATTTTATTATTGAATACTTAGGAATTACTTAAACTTCAATGGAAACTTAATGAGAAGCTGGAAGTCCACTGATTAATTAATATATTGCATTCTCTTTCACTTGATTTTAGTTCTATACCGCTGCCTAGGGGGACATATCTCTTAGGTTGTCTGGCAGCAGCCTCATTATTCACAGAAATGGGCAATGACTTCTTCAAATAAAATCTTTTCATTGATCTTAAAAGAGAAATTTTAACTTTGAGCTCTTTGTTTAGTTTCATAACTATCTTTCTGTGTCATTGTTTTAACATTGAGACCCTGCGGTCTATTTCAAAAGGTCATACCATTTCGTGCTACTCGCCATTAGATCTTGCAGGTTGAAAATGCTTGGGTCAGGAACTACACAGCTATGAAACTCTAAAACAGCAAATATTGAAGTTTAAGTGGATGGCATTCCTCCCTAGCAGTCACTTTGAGTAAAAGAATGTGATGCCACTTTGATTTTGGAGGGGGCAGCTTTCAGATGCCTTTCACAAAAACCACAATTCTAATTTAGAATCTACAGTCACTGGAGGTCAGATCCATAGACACTTCTAGATGTCCACTTTACACCCAGAACTTCCCCTTGAAATCAAGAAGATAACAGACATGCAAATAAGTGGTTAGTTTCATAAAGGCAGACAGGTTCAAAATTTTTGTTGGTATCTGATCTACTAGCTGGGATTTTCTGTCCATAGGAATGGCTCTGAGGATCCTGTCTCTGGAGACCAGCCCCAAATCCAAGAGCTACCTTTTGGCTGAGTCCCCTTAGAGCTTCAGGAATGTAAGGACTGGCTCTATATTTTGTGAAACTATCCCAACTTTTTAAAAATATAAATTAGTCCGTGTAATATGAATTTGTGTGTTTATATTTTCAGAAGAAAATTCTACGGAGAATAAAATAATTGCTGAAAATTTTTGAATACCGTATGGCAGTCATGAGTCATGTTTAGCAGCATTCAGCTGAAAGATTTTGACAACATACAATGATAATTATGATGAAAGAAAGAGGAAAGAAGGAAGGGAAGGGAAGGGAAGGGAAGGGAAGGGAAGGGAAGGGAAGGAAAGAGGAAAGGGGAAAGGGAAAGGGAAAGGGAAAGGGAAAGGGAAAGGGAAAGGGAAAGGGAAAGGGAAAGGAGGAAAGGAGGATGAACAGAACAGATATTCAAACATGTTGGTGAGTGCCCTGAAAGAGCACAGTCATCAAAGGATTGAAATCTCTTTTGACGTGGGCTGGTAGAATAGCAATAGGTGCATTACATGACCACATTCATTCAAAGAATTGTTTGCATTTCTGAGGGGTGTG